>CM077240.1:28535856-28678356 GCA_039654775.1 Spinibarbus caldwelli
TTAATCCACTAACAGCCGAGTGACATTTACACAGGAATTTGGCTTGGCTAATTAGCAACTAAACATGCTTAATTAAAGCCATCCAGAGCGCAGATGCCAAGTGTCAGTCACAGATGGGGTTTCCATGATGACGCAATAAATATATCTGCCATGATTTCAACATCCAGGTACCTCGGTACCGTCATCATTTGCAATGAATTTCTTTCAAGGTACTTTTGAATTAGGGCTAGTAAAAATTCACTTAGCAGCCACCCAGAATACCCTGGGAACCCTCTCGCAATGACCCAGAACAACTGCATAGCAACACCCTGGCAACCACCCACAATAACTTTCTTGCATCATGGCATCAGTTTTGCATTGGCAGATGACACTTTTAAGTTTTGCACTTGTCTTCTCACCCAAAACCATACAATATTTACCTAAAAAGATTAAATCAATCAAGTTGGAAATTCTTAACCTAAGCATATGTACTTAAAAACTGTGCAAAGACATTATTCTACAGTTACATCATAAGCACAATACTATTCAACTGAGTGAATCTGATTCTGTGAGAAGAATACATCAGTATCCTGGCAGAGACAGGACCTCTTACCACGACTCGGGCGGTGATCCAGCAGGGTACGACAGTCCAGTGCCAACCTCCGGGTGGCAACAGGTTCAGGGACAGCCATGGGCATAAGAATACCAGCTCCAACACTCACAAACAACTCTTAAAATCACCAAAATATCGTCCTTTGGTTATCTAAATAAACCCATGGATGAAAGTAATCAATGTAAAAGCAGCCTGCTCTCTTGCAACTCACATAATCCTCTAATGTGCTAAAATACAAAATGCAGACAGCAAATTAGCAAATTGATCCAATGCTGAGCATTCACCTCAATTAGAAATTCTCTGAAAAACCTTAACCCATCAAACACTACAGGAGTTGCTGAAATAATATTATCAAATCCTTCACAATCTTGATTTGTGAAGCAAACAAAACTCCTGTAAAGCGTCTGGTTCTTGCTGTCTCTCAGACTTGAAGGTCTCTCTTTTTAAAGTTAATCACAGGGTCTTTTGCAAGCTGTTCAGCTCATGGCATCCCTTCAGCTCTGGGCAGATTTCTGTGCCTTGCCACTGACAGCGTCTCCTCGGTCCGACAAACTCCCACACTCTCTTTCTCTCTGGAGTTTACTGGGACAATGACGGAGGAGGAATAGTGGAACTCATTGTGTAAGTGAGATGTTTATTAATGAGAAAGAGATGTATAGAGAGAGAGAGAGAGAGAGAGAGAGATGCCAACCAGCCAAATCCAAGGGCTGTCCTTGCAAACAGGACTATAAGTAGGCCCAAAAGGAATCTGTGCCCACAGAATACAGCCAAAAAAAAAAAAAAAAAACCCTCCACCAAATCCTGCAGAATGGGAATAACTGTCATTTACAAATGCTTTCAGCTACAATTAATAGCACAGCACTCAAAATCTGCACAGAAAGAAAAATTACAGGTGCATCTCATAAATTAGAATATCATGAAAAAGTTCTCTTTTTGTAACTTATTTCAAAAAGTGAAACTTTCATATATTCTAGATTCATTACATGTAAAGTAAAACATTTCAAAAGTTTTTTTTGTTTTGTTTTAATTTTGATGATTAGAGCTTACAGCTCATGAAAGTCAAAAATCCAGTATCTCAAAATATTAGACTATTTACATTTGAGTTTCATTAAATGACCATCGCTACAGTATAAATTCCGGGTATCTCTTGTTCTTTGAAACCACAATAACGGGGAAGACTGCTAACTTGGCAAGGGTCCAGAAGATGATCATTGACACCCTCCACAAAGTGGGTAAGTCACAGAAGGTCATTACTGAAAGGGGTGGCTGTTCACAGAGTGCTGTATCAAAGCATATTAAATGCAAAGTTGACTGGAAGGAAGAAATTGGGTAGGAAAAGGTGCTCAAGCAACAGGGATGACCGCAAACTTGAGAATACTGTCAACCAAAGCCGATTCAAACACTTGGGAGAGCTTCACAAGGAGTGGACTGAAGCTGGAGTCAGTGCATCAAGAGTCACCACGCTCAGACGTCTTCAGGAAAAGGGCTAACAAGCCACTTCTGAACAACGTCAGAATCATCTTACCTGGGCTAAGGAGAAATGCTGATGCTGATTTCCTTTTCCAGCATGACTTTAGCACCTGCCCACAGTGCCAAAACCACTTCCAAGTGGTTTGCTGACCATGATATTACTGTGCTTGATTGGCCAGCCAACATGCCTGACCTGAACCCCATATGGAATCTATGGGATATTTTCAAGAGAAAGATGAGAAACAGCCGATCCAACAATACAGACGAGCTGAAGGCTCAATAGAGCCTCAGCAGTGCCACAGGCTGATCGCTTCTATGCCACACCTCACTGATGCTGGAGTTTGTGCTAAAGGAGCCCCGACCAAGTATTGAGTGCATAAATGAACATACTTTAAAGAACTTGAACTTTTCTGTTTTGCAAATCCTTTTTTTTGATTGATCTTAGGAAATATTCTAACATTTTGAGATACTGGATTTTTTACTTTCATGAGCTGTAAGCTCTAATCGTCAAAATAAAAAAAAATAAACACTTTTGAAATGTTTTACTTTACATGTAATGAATCTAGAATATATGAAAGTTTAACTTTTTGAAATAAGGTACAAAAAAAAGAACTTTTTCAAGATATACAAATTTTTTGAGATGCACCTGTATGTTTGCATTCAGGCCTGACTATAAGAAACAGAATCTTAAATATGCAATGTGACTGAAGTAGCAGCAGCTCCTTTCTTGTGTATTGTGTGATGTACATCCTGTTTATTAAAAAGAAAAGAATAAAGCAGGAAATTGGTTCTATCCATCGGTTGTTGATTGGATGGAGGCAAATCTGAATGCAGCTTGCAGATGACTGTTCGTAAGGACAGTATTCAGACAAAGCGGAAAGGTTCAGATAAAGGCACATTAGCGAAATATTGTGAGAAAAAAGTCCATTGTCTGTGAAGAAATGTATAAAGCACAGCTCACAACTAAGTCACTTTCAAACCAAGTAGCTTTCTGTTGGTCAGTGTAACAAGTTTGCGTGATTAATGCTTCATTCAGAATTCCCCATTGCACAGACTCCTACTGAAATAACTGGATTCAGCCCTGCAAAATTTCACAGAGCAACAGTAAATGTGACTACACCTTAAAAGTAGGGAAGCTTTTTAATGTTTTGCTGTTTGAGCTGCATGCGCTGAGCTAAAGATGATCACCGGTAAACTGAAGCGCTCTATTAACTTAACCAAATGCATTCTATATGAGATAAATCAGATATACATAAAATAAACACAATATTACAACGTACAATTGCACAAAAGGCTGCAAATGCACAAGTGAACTGAGCTGTCATGAGGAAGTAGCTCCGTTGTGGACGCACTCAACGCACGCACAAAACACGGGTGCACAAAGATTCAACAACATTATTTACAGTAATGTTCACAGTAAAATTTTATGTAGCCTTTATGACAGAATTGCCCTGCACATGTCGCACTTAAACGCCCCGATATACTTTAAACTAAATCGAAGAACGAACTGATATGACGTCATTTCGAACAAAATCAGGCCGAAACAAAGTTCGTTTTGAGTTCGTTTCAGCAGTTCGAAACAGCTCACCAAAGCAAACTTTCTGGGGAAGTTCGTTCTGGCTCCTAAACACCTTTGAGCTACCATTGGTCCATTGGCGATTACGCAATCGGTGGGTGTGTTCTGGAACTCCGCCTTCTTTGACGTGTGATTTTTTTCCCCCCGATTCGTTTCTCATTCAAGGAAGGTCAGGCAGGAGAACAACTTCTCCTAGACACTAGTAACATAAATACACTGTGTTCAATAGCTGAGCCAGGGCTCTAGACTCATTCTTCCCACTGGTCGCACTTGTGCGACTAACTTTCTCAGTTGGTCGCAATTTTTTATTTATTTATTTTTTGATACAACATTTGATTGATTAATCAATGCATGCTGATGAACTTTTATCACAGTTTATAGTTATATGGTAATGAAAGTGTTCAACATTCAACCTGTTCTTTTTCATCAGTGTTATTTGTGATTTAAATTTTGTGAACAGGAATTCCTCTTTTCGTGTGCTTTCACGTTCACATTCGCGATCTTGGTGTCACATTTTACAAAAAAAAGATAATTGTCTGTTTTGCTTATATCTATACACCTTTCACTTTTTAAGACTAAAACAAAAGATGGATTCATTGTTATTCTTAATTAAAAAGCACAACAACAATAAAACGGTACATTACAATGACAAACTAGCTTACATTACATTTATTAACAAAAAAGAATAAGACGAGGCATGGCATAGGACACATCACATGCACATATTTATTATATACCGACTAATAAATTACAGAATGTTTAGCAAACACTGAGAAATCAAATAATAAAAATAATAATATTAAAAAATTAAGGAAAGCCTCCATAGCGTAACGTGAGGTAAACAGCAAAGATAACAAGCTTTTCAAAACGAAAACAAAAAGAAAAGTAAAACTAAACTGGCTGTCGCTGACAGGACTTGCATGTTTTTTCTACAAGAATACCAACATGTTCACCTTCTCTGGTTTAAGAAGCGGCCTTTTACTTTAGCTTGAAAACTAAATCCTCCGTTGCGCTCCATCCGTGGCGCGCACCTTCGCGCTCGTGCTGCCGCGGCGAGTATAAACCAGGCTCTACACCTGAAGCGCTCGCACTGAAAGCGCCTCTCTTCACGTGATCATTGAAATCTGACTCCTGCTACAATATGCCGCGCACACTGTATGAAGCAGAAGCTTTGGAGCTGCGCAGACCATGCACTCGCACACATGCGACCTCGTCAAATTTTTACTCGCACACTCTCAAAAAATGGTCACAAATGTGACCATTTTGGTCGCAGTCTAGAGCCCTGTGAGCTGCCACAAATATATCTGCACCTGTCGCGGGGAGAATTTAAAGATTCAGAGAAAGCATTTAATTCCTAGAAAGAAATTGCAATGAAGCTTGTTGACGACTCGGAGTTATGCAAAAAAGCGACATAGAGAAACATCAGATGCAAGTTTTCCAAAGTCATGAAAAGAATGAAAGGAAAGAGTAAAGATATAAGGTAGCAAGTACCAAATACATGTGTTTCAAATAAATGTTACACCATACTGCTGCTGCTGCTGCTGTTGTTGTTCTTTCAATAAGTGAATTTAAATGGTATTCAATAAATAAAATGCCAAAAGAACATACAATAATAAACCTTTGTTTTTATCAAATCATGACACCACATTATATATTAAAATGTGTAATAATGTATCCAGTTTAATAAAAGACCTAGGTACACCATCATTGCATCGTTGTTTTGTTTAGGGCATAGGCCCGAGCGTCGCGACACATGTTTACATTAATCTACACCCCTCCTCCAGCAGCGCGGGGGTGTTATAATGTTCAAAAACAGTATACCGTCACTCAGTCTTTTCGAACTTCTTTTTGCCCCCAAACGAAGAACGAAAACGAATTTCGTTTGAAGTATATCGGGGCCTTAAGTGTATTGTCCTTTTTGAAGTGATTCCAATTACATTTCAAGCATTACAAAACCATCATGGCAAACAGCACCCATCTGAAGTGTCTCTGAAGGAAATAATGCATTATCTGTCAGCTTTAAGATTTCAGACAAATTTTCTTATTGGGCCGATACCGATAACCGAAAAAAATAGCATTTAACGGCCGATACCAATATGGTGGCCAATATATCATGCCTCCCAACTTAACACCAATACATCACCAGAAAGTCTGCCATTTTACCAGAAGATTGATTAATAAATGACTCTATCTATATTATTCTAAATAATGCTAAATGATTAAATGCGAATGAAATTGAAAAAATTATAAGGTCAAAAAAGAAAAAAAGGCATCCATATGTATGGTTAATTGTTCATAGTAAGACCATAAAGACACATTAGATTAGAAAATTGATGCATTTCCATTTCATGCCGACTTTAAAAGATCTGCTAACATTTTTCAGGAAAGTTTTAAGTTGTGGTGTTTATGCATTGACAATTTAAACTGGGAAACTGGCCATAAATGCTTCCATCAGACACACTGACGTGGACAGTTAAACACAATTGCATAACCTACTCAGCATGCCAACAAGCTATTTAAAAGTTTTTTCATGTAACTCTTAAATAAAGCCAACATTTTATACCTGCAAACCTTCTCCAACAACACAGCCAAACCTGGACCAGTATTCAAACCAAAATCACTTTAATTTCAATTTACTATTGTAACCAGTTTCGAATATAAATAATGTATTAACTAGTTTACCATGGTATTTTTTTGCAGCGATTCATTACACGTTATTCGATTAAAAATTATAGCATACAAATACATGTATGTACTTCACATGAATTGGACCCTGAATAATGTAGAATAATTGAAGCTCATACCTGTCATGATGACTTTTTACGCCAGATGTCGCTCTTGCACTCAAGCAGTTACTACGGCGCACCGGCGTCCAGCGGTCCAAAGCCGGACTTCACGCCAAACTAAGACGCTCTTTTCGGTTCACTCACAGTAGGAAAGCCGCAGGATGGTGTGGGGCCTACCGCTGGAACACATAGGTGAGATTCAAAACAGATCCCGCTGCACTTGGGCACTGCTTACATTTACAGGCACAACTAACAAAAATGTTTCAGTTTTTGTGGGTTTCATGATACCAGATAGGTTTGTGAATTTTTTTGTTTTGTTTTTCATTATCTTTCAAGTCAGTTGGGTTACTATGAGCGATTTCTAAGAAAAAACACAAATGTAAACATTTTAGTAAATAATCACGTTTAACAGCGTTTTTTTCTTTTCATTTATTTTATAAACTAATTTATTAATATACAAATAATCTGAAGCACCTCTTTAGAAATTAACGTTACCGGTCTAGACAGGGTGTGTAATATTTAATTGTCTGAACATGCTCTTTTGATATATTAACACTATCATAACCATACAGAATGTAATTTCATATTTTAATTTCCTCACCGCTTGTTTTCAGCTGCATAGTCTCCGTCAGCGAGCCAAAATACACGATAACTGACTCGTATTCACTCACTGCTTCTTCTGTGAATGACGGTCCTTCCACACACACAGTGATTCAGACTCACACACTTCCTCTGAGATCCTGCTGGACTGTTACAGGACAACTGCAGAGAGGAACTCGACATTTCCAGATGAATTCATCAAGCATTTTGTGTCGGTATGCCATTTTAATAATAATAATAATAATAATATGAATTAATATTAATAGATGATCACTTGAGATTAATTAATAATACATTAAGTGTCAGCTAATAATTTTTAAATAATGATAATAATAATAATAATTTATTATTTTGATAGAGGAAAACTTAACTATATTAATGCATCAAGCATTGAAAGAAGTTTAATTAAAAAAAATTTTAATTAAAAAAGTTTAATTAAAAAAAAAAAAAAAAAACAGAAATCAGAAAAAAAGATTTGCAATACCTGCTCCTAAGTTCCAAATCAAATGATTCACAATACGCAGTCCGTAGTCCCGATCTAAATTAAATGATTCGTGAACCCCCACTGAAGACCCATCTGAATCAAATGATTCATGATCCGTGCTCCAAAGTTCCAATCTGAATCAAATGATTCGCAATCGGCATTTTGCAGTCCCAATCTGAATAATTATTCGCGACACGCGAAGTCCCGATCAATCATTTGGATTAGATCAGGACTTCGGAGCAGGTTTGAGAATAGCAAATCATTCAACTCGCGAAATGATTCACGAACCCACTCCAAAGTTCCAATCTAAATCAAATGATTCGCAATATGTGCTTGCAATCAATAATTTGCAATAAGCACTCTGAAGTAGCCTACCAATCTGAATCAAATAATTCACGAACCGCACCAAAATCCCAATCTGAATCAATGGATTCGCGCTCCACGCTCTGAAGTTCCGATCTGAATCAAAATATTCGCAAACTTGCTCCAAAGGTCCAATCTAAATCAAATGATTTATGCTCTGCTCTCCGTAGTCCCAATCTGAATAATGATTCATGACATGAGAAGTCCCGATCAATCATTTCATTTAGATCTGATCTTTGGAGAAGATTCGCAAATAATTTCCCGAATTGAATGTTTCGCGAAGCCGCTCCAAAGTTCCAATCTAAATCGCGAATCTATTTACTTTAACTTCTCAGGTAATATCAGTGGCATGATCTATTTCAGATGCAGCCGAAATTACAACAACAGTGGTTACATGCACATATATTTAATTGTTTGAACTAAATTATTGGTAGGGACAATTTAGTAGCTAGCCACTGGATATTGATAGGGACATGTCTCTATCACTCTAAAAAAAAAAAAGGTGCTAAATAGCACTAAAAGTGTTTATTTGGCTCGTAATCATAGGGGAACCACTTTTAGTGCTATTTAGCACCGAACTTTAAAGGTGCTATATAGCACCTTTGTCAAATGTCACTTTGTGATAGATCTAAGATGGCGCCGCAGATGGCAGCTACAGTGCTTTGCTCTTCAGTGTTTGTACTGTTTTTGTTTGTTTTTCCTGTTTTTTGTTTCTCAGACACGATCAGTTTTACCAGGGATGACCTGCTGAACATTCAGCAGAACACACCAAAAAATCTTTTACCGGTTTTTGATTATTCGGACGTTTTGCTGGACATTGTAGTTGGCGGAGCCGTAGCTCTGGTCAAACGCTTCATGACGCGCAGACCGGCGTGCTCATGAAGCTCAGACAGCGCGGATTTAGAGCGGCGTTAGCATCCATCTAGTGAATCTCCGCTCTCTACCCAACAAAACGGACGAACTCCTTCTGCTCTCCCGGACAAACAAGGATTTTTCAAACTCTGCTGCTCTGTGTTTCACGGAAACCTGGCTGAACAACGCCATACCTAACTTCCAGCTGATCAGAGTGGATCACGACGCAGAATCAACGGGGAAATCGCGCAGCGGCGGGACATGCTTTTACATCAATGAGAGGTGATGTACAGATGTAACTGTGTTAAAGAAGATGTGCTGTTCTGATCTAGAAACACTCTTCAATAACTGCAAGCCATTCTATTCACCGCAGGAGATTTGTTTGTTCATTCTCGTGAGTGTTTACATTCCTCCGCAAGCGCACGTTGAGCTCCGCTTTACAGAAACTTGCTGATCAGATCACAGACACAGAACAAAAACACCCGGACTCTGTTTTAATCATTCTCGGGAACTTTAATAAAGCAAATCTCTTCCGCAAACTGCCAAAATACAGACAGCACATCACATATCCCACCAGAGACAGTAATATATTGGATCACTGTTACACAGCGATAAAGGACACATATCACTCTGTCTCACGAGCAGCTTTAGGACTCTCTGATCACTGTTTGGTTCATCTTATACCGACCTACAAGCAGAAACTTAAATCTGCTAAACCTGTATTAAGAACTGTTAAAAGATGGACTAATGAAACAGAGTGGGTTTTACAAGCCTGTTTCGACCTTACTGATTGGACTGTTTTTGAAGCTGCTGCAAACGATCTGGACGAGCTCACAGAGACTTTAACATCATATATCAGTTTCTGTGAGGATATGTGCATTTCTACCAAGACTCATCTAACTTACAACAATGACAAACCATGGTTCACTGCAAAACTCAGACAGCTCCATCAGACCAAAGAAGATGCTTACAGAAAGGGGGATAAAGTCTTGTATAAACAGGCCAAATACACACTGGAAAAGGAGATCAGAGTGGCAAAGAGGAATTATTCTGGCAAGCTAAGGAACAAACTCTCTTCCAGTGATTCTGCTTCAGTGTGGAAAGGTGTGAAAGATAACACCAGTTACAAGACACCATCCCCCAGCACTCTGGAGAATCAACAACTGGCAGACGATCTGAATGAGTTCTACTGCAGGTTTGAAAAAACACCCCACACCTGCCCTGAACACCTCTCCACGCAACCATCAACACCTCCAGCAACCCCCTCTCCCCTACACCTGCAATTCAGTTCAGTGAAGATGACGTGCGCCAGGTCTTTAGAAAGAACAAGAGAAGAAAGGCACCAGGCCCAGACGGTGTGTCACCAGCCTGTCTGAAAACCTGTGCTGACCAGCTGGCCCCCATCTTCACACAGATCTTCAACAGATCACTGGAGCTGTGTGAAGTTCCCTCATGCTTAAAACGCTCCACCATCATCCCTGTCCCAAAGAAACCCAAAATTACTAGACTTAATGACTACAGACCTGTGGCTCTAACGTCTGTGGTCATGAAATCATTTGAAAGACTGGTTTTGGCTTATCTGAAGGCCTCCACTGGACCCTCACTGGACCCCCTGCAGTTTGCCTACAGAGCAAACAGGTCTGTGGATGATGCAGTCAACATGGGACTGCACTTCATCCTAAAGCATCTGGACAGACCAGGGACTTATGTGAGGATCCTGTTTGTAGACTTCAGCTCCGCTTTTAACACCATCCTCCTGGACACCCTTCAGCACCTAGTGAGGCTGGGAAAATTCTCAACCAGTACCCGCACCATCAGCACTGGTGCCCCTCAGGGCTGCGTTCTCTCTCCACTGCTCTTCTCCCTCTACACCAACGACTGCACCTCTAAAGACCCCTCTGTCAAGCTCCTGAAGTTTGTAGATGACACCACACTGATCAGCCTCATCCAGGACGGTGACGAGTCTGCTTACAGACAGGAGGTTAAAGAGCTGGCTGTCTGGTGCAGTCTTAACAACCTGGAGCTTAACACACTCAAAACTGTGGAGATGATCGTGGACTTCAGGGGAAACCCCCTGCTCTCTCCCCACTCACCATCATGAACAGCACTGTGACTGCAGTGGAGTCATTCAGATTCCTGGGCACCACAATTTCTCAGGACCTGAAGTGGTACAATCACATTGAGTCCATTGTGAAAAAGGCCCAGCAGAGGCTGTACTTCCTTCGCCAACTGAGGAAGTTCAACCTGCCACAGGAGCTGCTGAAACAGTTCTACTCCACCATCATTGAATCTGTCCTTTGCACTTCAATAACTGTCTGGTTCAGCTCAGTTACCAAATCTTACCATAGAAGACTACAGAGGATAGTCCGGACTGCTGAGCGAATCATTGGTACAACCCTCCCCACTATCCAAGAACTGTACTTATCCAGAGTGAGTAAAAGGGCTGGCAAAATCACTCTAGACCCCTCACATCCAGCACACTCCTTCTTTGAACTGATACCATCTGGTCGATGCTACAGAGCTCTGAGCACCAGAACAAAAAGACACAGGAACAGTTTCTTCCCTCAGGCAATCCATCTCATGAACACTTGACATTACAACGTGGAACACACAACACTATTATACATTATTTATTCACCACACATACTTATTTATTTATTTTTTCATTTCAAATTTGCACATATCATAACTGTACATACATAATTGTCTATATTATATATTGTGTTTTTGCTATTTTGTACATTGCCTATTTGTATATTTGCATATTTTTCTTTTATTATCTGTGTCATGTCCTATAGCTGTCTTTCTGTTGCACTGTGGAGCTTGTCACTATAAAAATTCCTTGTATGTGTATACATACCTGGCCAATAAAGCTCATTCTGATTCTGATGTAGAACCATAAGAGGTGCCATATAGCACTTTATTGCAGTGGTTCTTTGTCTTGTTATCATAGGGGAACCTCTTTTGGAACTATATGGCACATATTCTTAAAGATAAGAAGCTTAATAGCACATTTGTCAAAATGTGTTACACAGAACCATTAGAGGTGCCATATATGACTACCATAGATGAGCCAATATGCTTCTAAATGACACTTTTACTTAAGATGAATGATAACTAATCATTTCTTACCAAATTGCAGTTTTAAAGATTCAAATTCCTGTACTAAATGCTTACTGAGAAACAAAATACATCCCACTTTCAAAATCTTTCAATTTATTTCTTTCAGCAGCAAATAAAATGAGTGCTGACAAGCCAAGAAATATACAGCATCACAATATACGGGGAGTTGTTTTATACACACACAAAATAATGCAACAAGCTTGAAATATGTAAATTTTTGAAGAAGAGAGAGTCCTGGTTACATATATATACTGTAGCCCTAACTTTTTCGCCTACGGTCTTAGGCCTACATTAGTTCTTTACTTTATTTGGAAAATCTAGTCTTTTTAACATTAATAGTGAGTGAGTGAAATTACTGAAAATTAATAATTTGGAGGGTGGCAGGTTGCCAGGACTGGAATTGAGAACCGCTGCCAGGGTTTCTGCAGATATGAAGTTAAATTTAAGACTTTTTAAGATCTTTTTAATACCACCTTAAATGAAATTTAAGACCTAACCCCGTAATGGAAATACACATTATATTACATACATATATGTAATATTTGATTTGTTTAATGTAAAAAGAAAACAAAATATCATTGCGGTCATAAATGATATTTATTACAGTGATATACATACTGTTAAATTTTCATATCAGCAGACAATATTCCATACAAAATATCCCCACAAAAGTACTGCATGACCGAGATTTTTGGTGATGTAAACAATTTATTCTGAAGTATTATTTTCATCAGTGTTCTATCAGCTTTTACATACTTAAATCTGCATATTTTATTTACCTTTATAAAGGCCCTTTTCAACCTTTTTAAATGTATTCATCTTTCATGTCAAATTATTACAATTAATCAATAAATTAAATTTACACTAGGGCTGTTACCAGTCAGATTAAATAATTTACCCTGCAAAATTACAACTGCAGTAAATTATGTTATGAGATTAATATTTTAAATACATTTTTGGATATACAAATAAGAAATGTTGGGGGGGGTAATGCATATTTTTAAACGTACTGAACCACCAGTAGGTGGCGGTAAGTCATTTAAAGGGGTCATATGATGTGATTTCAAGTTTTCCTTTCTCTTTGGAGTGTTACAAGCTGTTTGTGCATAGATAAGATCCCTGAAGTTACATAGACTAAAGTCTCAAAACCATGTCCTGGAGACGCTGTTTCTCATTGTGAAAGCGAAAGTACATTGTTTGGGCTTCCAACAGAGGACACAACTAGAAATCAGTGGTTAAGTTGTATTTACAACACTGTTCCAGAACAGTTCAACCCAAATATTCGAGTGTGTGCATCGCATTTTACAAAGGACTATTTCCTGAACCTGGGAGTAGCCTGCCAGCATGTGCACAAAGACTGTTTCTATAAAGTGGGGCAATTCCAACTTTGCAAGGACAGTCTGGCGCTTCTGACTCACAGCCTGTAAGTATGATTTCATATTTAAAGAATTTGCCACTGAATATTCAAACGCGAGTTTTGAGCTCTGTAGAGTAGTGCTTGTTGTCGTTTCTCCGATCACAAATGCAGACATGGTAATGTCTAAAAAAAGACAGTATAAGTCATTATAATCAGTAATTATGTCCCCACTGGATGCAACAAATGCCTCGTTTGTAATGGGTTCTATTGTTTTTGTGTCATAGCGCCGGGACACGGCATCACAATACGGTAAGGGGCGTAACATTTCCATCTCACGTTTGAGGTATTCAGTCAATCACAACGCACTGGATAGCTGGCCAATCAGAGCACACCTCGCTTCTCAGAACTATGAGCTTTGTAAAAATTGGTGTGTTTCAGAAAGGCGGGCCATAGAGGAGCAACAATAATGTACAGTATGTGGAAAATAATGGGTTTTTTTTTAACCTTAAACCGCATAAACACGTGGCATTACATCAAATACACAAAATAATGTTTTTTTTTTTAGCAACGTCATATGACCCCTTTAATAAGTGAGTCAACCGATTCGTTCAAAACGCGGAATCATTCAGTAACAAAACACTGTTGCTTGGAGAATGTGCTAATCTTTGTATGGAACTATTTTTGTTGGTGAAATGGAACAAAACAGTAAATATTGTGTCTAAAATGAAAGTAACATAATAACTACTTGACAACTTAACTACTTGTTTACTGAACTAAAATCAATGTGACATTTGCAATAGTGAAATATTCAGCAAAATAGCCCCCTTGTCATGGCATGTCATTTAACTACATAATTTTATGAATAAACTAAGCATTTTGAATTTATACCTCAGTGTGTTTCTTCTGAGTTTCTTTATGTTTGTTGTTGCTCATTTGTGTAGACGTCTCTCAAAAAGAGACAGGCAGCGTGAGCCTCAACAGCGCGACCTTGATAACAGAAATACACTATCCATAATATCAATCGCTGTTTACACTGAATGTAATAATATCAGAAGAATCATTCTCGCGTTTCGATGCTTCGCTGGTTATTTTTTTGTCACTTAAATTTTAATCAGGCTATTTGTCTGGTCGGGCAAGTAAAAAAAAAAAAAATAATTTAAACTAACTAAAAGGCTGTTCAGCTAGCTGTAGCTCGACCTACATTATTATTAAGAACATTATATAAAAAAATCTTCGGTCTGTCCAATGATTGTAAACAGTCACTGGGTCCGTCAGACTGAAAAAGATATTTTAGCGGTAATGTGACCAAAAATATTTAAGACCCATTGAATCTGAATTTCAGACTTTTTAAGGCCTTTTATTAGGAAAACGTTATTTAAATAAATAAAAAAATAAATAAATAAAATAAAAAAAAACCCGCGGACACCCTGCGTTGCTACAGGAGGAGTCCCAGTGCAGTCGAGATGTCCTCGCTCTCCTCTCTGATTAACTGTCCATCCAACGTGAGCACAATGTGATCATGAGATGACCTTCCCTACAGCCTTTAAGCTTCATCTTAGGTGTTGGGATGGGCTGGTCTGAGAATGGCCCTGGGGGAGAGGGGATAATAGCATTAACCATCTTCTCATATTTATTTGCAAGGCAAACCTTATGAGTTAAATTAATTTTAACTACTGTCATACAACTGCTCAAATACTTTTGGCCATGAACTGAAAATGAACAAAATTTTCTCTTCAATTTGATAGCATAGTTTGTGTAGACCAACAAACAAAAAATTAATGTTTGCATTGAAATCCTCTGAATAACAAAATGTGCAATAAGTGTAGTGCTTCGATTAGATTGTGTTTCACACACTGTAGTCAACTGTTAATGGCTCACCTCAACTTCAAACAGCAACCCTGGGTCCTCCTTGAACAGAGCAGGCAAGAGCAGAATAGCTGCTTCCAACTGTAGGCCTTTAAACAAAATAACCTCATTAGATTAACATAACATAGTGGATGCTTTTACCTTTTTTTAACATCCATTACTGTGTGTAATGCAGATAAATGCAGGACAGAAGACAGGTATGATCTCAGGCAGAGTGGTAGGGTGTCAGTCAGTGGTACAATGAAAATCTAAGCAGTAATGATTTAATTACCTTTTTTCAGTCTGTCATCTTCACGGTCATCAATCATGCACCTGAACTTCTCCTTCAGGGGACTCCACGAAACTTGAAGGACACGGGGTGTCACACTGAAAAAAATGACTCATTGGATTTACTCAATTTTTTTAAGGTAAGTGGTTGCAATCAATTTACTTTAGCTACATTTAAATAAACAAATTTAGTTGACTAAACACGCAGATGTTCCCTGATGCTTTGTTAATTTTCTCCAGCATCAACCTATTGGGGTAGTTAAATTGTTAAAAATGTAAATGTCAATAAAATATAAAAAAACAAAAACAGTCTTTAGAAAATCTTTAGTCGAGGGCAGCCCTACTAGAAAGAGTCCAGACTTCTAATTATTATTAGACAAATAACAAATATTAATGATCAAAAAGTTATGCATGACAATCAATAATCTTCAATATGGAAATGTGGCTTACCCATATCTGTTATGTGACCTAAAAATGTTAACAAGAGCTCTTTTCATCCAACTTGACAATGTACTGATGATTTTATACTCAAACACACTCACTTTTGATGAACACAAAACACATTCTTAAAAAAATCACCCACAAAAACTTGTTAAAAGTAGCTTATGTAAGTCGTGTCATATCTCGTGAGGTGACAAAATCACTTAAAAAAAAAAAAATATATATATATATATATAGATAGATAGATAGATAGATATAGATATATAGATATGGATATATTTATATATATATATATATATATATATATATAGATATGGATATATATAGATATATAGATATAGATATATATTATTATTATTATTATTATTATTATTATTATTATTATTATTATTATTATTATTATTTATTTATTTATTTTTACTCACTCAATATATAAAGTTTGAATATACTGAAAAGAGTTATTTCAAATGAATATTCGAAAATAGCACTCAAACCCAGTAAATCGACACATTAAAATAACACAATGTACAAGCTTCATGATACGATATTTGTTCATGAGACATGCAAGAACCAATGACTTATATTACCATTTTAAATTTGGGGAATTTACAATGGTTTGATTTGTCAATATGATGTTACAAAAAGCATTGTAAATGAGGTATAACAATTAATTTAGGTGTCTTGTTGATAACTGTAACCTCTTTGTCTGCTCTGCATCGTGAATCAAAGCAAATGTCTCTCTGAAAAAAGTTTAGGAGCACACATCACATAAATATCGTTGTAAAACAATATGATGTTATAAATACATATTGTGAATGAGGTAAATCACTCTTGGTGTTTTCCAAAAAGCAACATCTTTACCTTCTCAGTATCATGAGTCAAAGAAAATGATGTCTATGAGAAAAGTTTAGGACTGCACAGCACAAAAATATCGTTATAAAATAATATAACGTCATAAAATACATATGTAACGTTAAATGAGACTAAACACTTACTTTCAGTCTTATCTCTGTTAAAACCTCTGTGTCTGCACCGTGAGTCAAAGGAAATGTCTTCTGAGAGAAAAGTTTCGGACCGTTTAAACGCGCACAGCATATAAATATCACTATAAATCAATATGTTATAAAATAAATATTGTAAATGAGATAAAACACTTACTTTCAGTGTTTCCCTGTTAAAAAGCAACCTCCTCGTCAGCTGCACACCGCGAGCCGCACACACAGCACAGAAATATTATTCTGAAACAATGTGATGTTATAAAATTAATACTGTTGCTGCGTCCTAATTCGCCTACTTATACTATGCCCTAAAAGTATGTACTCTTTTAGTGAAGAAACAGTACATACTTTTGAGTATGTAGCAGAATAGTAGGCAAGCTTTGGGACATACTACTTCGTCATAGCTGCGTCTTTAATGGATACTCTGTCGCATAGTTATATGCATCCTGTAACTGTTTAAACTGCCCTGTCAATCATCTTGTCACAGTTAACATCATCCACGTTTCGTTTAATCGAACCCTCGTCCACAGCGCAATGTGTTGTGGGCAATATTAGCTGTTAGAGTATGCATCGATCTGCACTTCGAATTCTAACTGGAAGTAGTAGACCATCCGGGAATCTTTGGCATACTTTTTTAAACATAATATGATTTGGGACATACTAATTCTATTCTCGAATACTATTTAGGACGGATAGTATGGGAATTGGGACGCAGCATGTGTGAATAACATAAAGCACTTAATCTCTGTATTTTCCGTCCTCGCTTGCTCCGCATCGCGATTCACCGGTCAAAGAAAATGGCGACTGTGAGAAAAGTTTCAGCCCATTTAGGTGCGCAAAGTACGTAAATGTCCCGGATGTAACACCTTTTTGAGGGGAAACAAACGTGTGGATAATTCAACACCAGAGCTTTAAATCTTTACGGATTTTACTTTTATATGGTATATGTAAATAAGTTACAGAGACATTTTATTTTGTGTGTTCATTAAATTGTTCATTAAATAAAAAAAAAAAGATTGTGTGTGTGTGTGTGTGTGTATATATATATATATATATATATATATATTATAAATTATAATCTGATGTACAATTAGTAAATTAAGTTTAATTTACAGCAATTACAAATTTTGGAGTATAATGAAGTGAGGTGTGGGCAAGTATGGTAACCCATACTTGGAATTTGTGTTCTGCATTAATCCCATCCAAGTGCAAGCACAGTTTAAAAACTTAATGGCTGGTTTAATGGCTTCTTTATGTACGGCAGTGGTGCTATATAGCACCTTAACCACCCCAAAGAACCGCTGAAGAACCATTTTTTTTAGAGTGTAGCATCAATACTAAATTCTACTTTGTTTTAAATGTCTTAAAATATTAGTTGTTGTTTTATGAGACTGTTCTCCTCTTTAGGTTTCTGGAATCAATGGCAAAGTCTTCCATTAAACTTTAAATTCCACAGAAGCTAGATGAAGATATATGCTGATGAAGACACTCTCTTAATTGATGCCAGGCAGTTATGTGATGCATTGTAAAGCACAGCTGATACAACCACATGATGGCAGCATGTTGTATCTGGGCTTGACTATAGAAAGTGTGCAAGTGATGCAAATACATCCTCAGTCTATTTTCCTTAATCAATAGATTTGATACTAAATTAAATCAATATCATTTATTTAACTGTTTAAATTTTGTGATAATTGTAAATGCTTCAGTTAAATTGAAGTTAACCAAAATAAATATAAAATACAAATTCACCTAAACTGGCTTGGATACATCATGTTTCTAAATAATTTTGTGTTTACATTGGCCAGGAGCTCTATTCTTTCCAGATGTTTTCAGCAGAGCTAATACTCTCCTTCACCTTAAGTCACCCTCACCCAGTTTAACCTCTCTGCTACTTGAGTATATTATCTTCTTTCTACTGTATATTCCCATCCATAGTATACCAGTCAACTGTGTCCAAGAATCTTAAGATGTATCATGCTATTCCACCATGATACAATGCTTACCATGTTTTAGCAAACAAGGTACAAATCAGTGAAACACATCCCTGTCCTGTTTACATATCATCTTCTCAGTTTACACTTCATGGCAGGCAAAGATGGAATTGATCTACTACTGCTTAATAATTCATCACTTATGTTGCTTCTTTTAAAAAGTCACAACTGCATAAATGGATCCCGCTTCCATAAATGAAGCTGTTTTCAATCGATTAAAAATCTTTTAGCAAAGATAAGGTGCATTTCTAGCCTACATTTTGCATAATTCATTTGGCAAGTTTGCCAAAACTCTTGTGGTTTGACCTCCTTGTGCACAAGAAAAGTAACTTCTAAGTTTAACACACATAGGCTTTGGCCAGGATCAGAAATAGCAGTTTTGAAGCCTTAGCAGGGTGCCTGGCTGCATGTAGGGCTCAGGATAGATCTGCTGCTGTTTAAAGAGGACTGGATTGAAACGTGTGTATTAACTGATTAGTGAGCTCTGGTAATCCCATTAGAGCCAAGCTACCATTGCTAATGCTGATTAAGTCCCTCTAGAGCCCACCATAGACCACAGTCCATGGCAAAATCTCGTCCTCTCTCAATAATGAAGCTCCAATGAAAAGCAGTCATCTTTTTTTTTTTTTTTTTTTCATTTTCACTAATATGATGCAGTATTTTCATAGAAAAAGACTGTGGCTTTGTATAACTGCATTAACTATGACAGTAGAAAGCCTACATGTTATCTCATCCATGGTGACTATATGTGTTCAAAAAGTCCAGCCATGTTACTCTGTCTAGAGTTTTCTCGTTTTCCTTATGCAAAGCTTCATTTGTGGTGCTTGCTTAGGCAAGCATTTCATATACTTACATTTACATTTACGCATTTAGCAGACGCTTTTATCCAAAGCGACTTACATTGCATTCCAGTTACAGTTTTATACATTTCTATCAGCTATTTTATTCCCTGGGAATCGAACCCATGATCTTGGCGTTGCTAGCGCCATGCTCTACTATTTGAGCTACAGGAAAGCCCTAAAACACTTAGGTTTAAGTGTTTAATGAAGTCCCTTACCCAAATATTTCACTTATTTTTCTAAGCAATCAGACCACTTTTGCTTAATGGATGAATCATCAGATCGCATGGCCAAAGTCTAGCAATGCCTTTGCAGCAACCACCAACAAACCTCTAACATCATGGCAAGATTAGTGCAGGAAGTATGACTCACGTTGTACTCATGTACATATCAAATTTTAATTGAGAATGTGCACTAATTTAAGAGAGATTCAGAACAATGGTTTTGGACAAACTTCTTCAAAAGAGTACAGTGGTACTACCAAATTGTGTTATTTTGGATATTCACCATGATAATATCATGCTATTCAATGCATCTCAGTAAACATGTCTATATAAGTATGTCTATACGCATTTAAATAAATTCTATTTAAAAAAAAAAAAAAAAGTATACTGAAGTATAACGTAAATGGCATTATGTATCATGGAATCAAATGACAACAATAATGTATCATGGTATAACAACAGTACTTATTTGTCTGACTTTTAGTTTGCATTATTTGGCATTTTCTGATTTTATCTTGTGAGATCCCAAGACTTGCCCCTCATCAGGTCAATGTCTGAGGTCTTGTGTATAGTGCACAATTAGTAAATTCTATCTCAAGTACTTTATCCAGCTTATAGCCAACATTACCTGATCCTACTGACCTGCCTAGCTCAGTTCAGCCAGTCAGATACTTTCTTTTGGTATCGTTTACTCCTCTGCCCAGCCTCTATATTTAATCTCTCTATTCTTTTAAATATAAATACAGTGTCTAAGTTGTATGTGCCATTACATGGATTTCCATCCTGTCTGCACTTATTTTGTATTCTTTGCATACAAATCATTACTAATTTACATTTTTTACCTCTTATAATAACATATCATATTTAACAGAGCTATTTACTGAAATATCCCAGAAGTGTTTATAAGGTACTGACCTCTGACCCTGGAAGGCTCTTGTTAGCTCAGGTCTTCTCTACTGTGCATCATGTGACGTCAGTGATGGATGCTTTGAGTAGCCAGGGCATGAGTGCTGAGTAAGTAATCCTATTTGCGCAACTTGAGCTTCCGTCTCGCTTTCGGCGTGGCAATCTGTTGATCACTTCTCAGCTCAATGAATCAGAAAAACGTGTTCTTCTCTCTTTTCTCCTTCATTGCCAAGTTGGAATATAGATTGTGTAGGTATTTTGTCCATGACTTTCCTTTGCTGCATTCTGTGAAGATGCATAACAACAATATGTAGGATGAAGAGAATCAAAGGAAAGACTCTTTGATGGAGCTGAACAAGTGGATTTCTCAAAGAGCAGCAAAATGTACAAAGAAGCGTTGGGAAGTTTATTATCTAACAGGTAAGCAAAATAATTTTTATTTCCATTCTGTTACATGATGATGTATAAACCTCTTTTGTATATTTATGTATTTTACTGTTTTTTTTTCTCCTAATATGTAAGTTATATTATCCAGCCAGTTCCTTTATTAGTGTAAAATTATATCTTTGTCCAAATTACTATATTTAGAATTTTATATAAGCATTTTGCTTTTGTTTATCCAAATCTATTATCTAGTTTTAGAAACAAGTTAGCAAAATAATTACTATGATATTCAGCTTTATGAAATCGGTAAACTGATCTATGCTTTCTGAGGAAGAGCTGGTTTAAGTTGGGATCTCAGGTGAGGGTGGGATGGGATGTGTATGTTGAGATGGAGCCACACAGAAAGGGATTGTTTATAGCAGATAACAGTATTATGTAGCTCAGTGCTAAATCTGGCACCCTCTTTTAGAGCACATGGTGACATCACAGGTCCAGTTTAACAGTCTGATGGTGTCAACAATGGGATAAAATGGTGTAACTTATTTAACTAATACAGTAAGCAACAAAAATTCTTAAATTTTACTTTTCATTTCAGAAGCAGAAATGGAGTGCTTTCAGCTTCATAGAAAATACATAAGATGTGCTGTAATTCCCTTTTTTCTCTTTTCAGACGTGGCTGACCCTTAATGGCCCACCTAAACTCTGAAGGGAGATTCAGCGAGTCCTTAACTCATGGGTAATGGTGGCAAGATAAACCTGTAAATGCCATGGTAACATTCAGCGACACGACTGACATCCACAAGATGCAGCCACCATCTTGTATACCTACTCCACTGTCGCCAGGTTTGCGGCGCAAACAACTGCTGTGGCAAAACGCTGTGAAACACATCATCAGCCAGCGGGGGCTGAGACAGCAGTTTGGTGTTGAGCCAGCCCGGAAAATTCATGTCACTGATGCCTATATCGAGGAAATCAACCGACAGATACGCAGCAAAGCATCACGGGGTATGACTAAACGGCGTTCCTCGGTTGCCAGAGTTCATCCATCCTTTTTTGGGGAACGTAGCAGTTCATCCAGTACTCAAACTGGAACATCTGCGGACTATGTCAGTGATGCTGACTTTTTTGTGCACTGGGGCCACATCATCCACGGGGTGTATGTGCCAACATTGAGACACATCTTCAAATCCAAAGACCTTGAGAAACTCTACCAGCGCCATTCCTCACATACTAGAAGAACCTCATTAGTTGTCACAAACATTATTGATGCAGCTGCCAAACTGCACTTGCTTTTGCTCTACCTGGCCCTAGTGCCGGACAGTTCGGACATACTGCTAGGCTGGTTTACAGGGTTTTTTATGGCTTGTGCAATTGCCCTGTGTGTTTTGGTACTCACTTGTAAACGCTCACACTCCCCAAGATGGTTGCATTACGCTGGTATGGCTAGCTGGCTGTCACAGACTACTCAGGTGTTGGGTGGGCTGGCATATGGGTTGGAAAGAGACCAGTCCTGGCATGTACTTTTCACCCTGTTTGCCACATACACTCTATTGCCATTGCCACTGCTCTGGGCTATCGGAGCTGGCACACTCACCTCCATACTTCACCTCACTGCAGAGACAATACGTCACATCAGCGAAGTGGGACTTCTAAGAAAGGTAGAGATGGATGGGTGGATGAATGATAGATACATGGATGGGTCATTGACCAATTATATGGTGATGGACGTATGAGTTCCTTGGCTTATCAAGCAAATCATCTGTCAGTCTAGCTCTCTCAGTCACATACATTTCCTTTCCCTTTCCTTTGTAAGAGATTGGTTCTCAGTGGCCCTCTTGGTTTTTCTTTAGATCCTCGCCAAGGCTTTACTATACACAAGCATGAATGTGGCAGGTCTGTTCATTCATTACCTGACTGACCGGTCCCAAAGACAAGCCTTTCTTGAGACACGCCGCTGCATTGAAGGCCGCATGAAACTAGAAACAGAAAACCAGAGACAGGTAATAGGACTTGAAGTCTATATGTTGTTCTGAGATTCCAGTATCCTTTGTCCATTAACAAATTAGTGTTAATACGAACGATTAAAAGAACATATTTCTTATGTGTAAACTTGGTTTAATGAAAATACCTGAGGTCAGCTTTTGTGTCCTCCTCAGGAGCGTTTGGTGCTGTCGATCCTGCCCCGCTTTGTTGCCTTGGAGATGATTGCCGATATGACTTCTATGGATGATGATCTTGATCCACAGCAATTTCACAAAATATATATCCATCAGTACAAAGATGTCAGGTATCTCATAGTTTCTAACAAGGAATGTTTCAGTGATAGTATTTTCTAGGTGAGATAATTTGGTTTTCAAAAGCAAAACCTTAATGCCACTGGAAATGTGCAATACGCAGTTTTCATACTCATGGAAAGATGCAATTCATGACTGATTGGTTTAGATCAGAAAAACTGTTAAAATAGTAAGCCTTTACACTGAATTTTAATAGCAGTTTCGCTTGTAATGAAAAATATTATTAAATTCTTACTGTTATTTCTCATCATTTCTACACTCATTATCTTTCCTTCCCAGTATCCTCTTTGCTGATTTAAAGGGCTTCACACTGTTATCCATGAACATGTCTGCTCAGGAGTTAGTGCGCTTACTCAATGAGCTCTTTGGACGTTTCGACCGTCTAGCTGAGGTAAGCATTCAATTTATATGATTTTTTGAAGTTAGTGCTTCCAATAGAACCTTAACATTTAAGATCATTGACAAACACCACATTACATTTTAAAATTCACCCAAGTCTTGTTCAACTGATGATTCCAATGTTTGTATTTTTAGGAATATGACTGCTTGAGAATAAAAATCTTAGGGGACTGTTACTACTGTGTATCTGGGGTACCAGAGCCTCAGCGAGCACATGCCCGCTGCTGTGTGGAGATGGGACTAGCTATGATCAGCACCATTCGGTACAGCACAGTCCTATTCCTATATTCCCTGTATAACCAAAAGAGTTCAGGGTATTAACATACAAATATTGTGTGCTTGTGTGCTTTAAAAGATAGGAGTGCATGTCATGAACAACTGGAGTGCTAGATAAACTGAACTTCATGTTGGTTGCCTAATTCTGGAGAACTGAATTAATGGTTACACATATATTTTTGTACTTAAACTAATATTAGTTTACTATCCTTCTGAACTTATTTGTACAGTAAGTCATCAAGAATTGTCATCTGTATATTCTTAGATCTGTAAGGAAACAACTGAACTTTGACATGGATATGCGAATTGGGATCCACTCTGGCTCTGTTCTTTGTGGGGTTCTGGGTCTACAAAAATGGCAATTTGATGTGTGGTCTTGGGATGTAGGCATTGCCAACATGCTGGAAGCAGGGGGGATCCCTGGGTGAGTGACAAAAACATCATAAACGAGATTTACCACAAGTAAACATCATATAAACACATCCCAATGTTACATTGCCTCAAACTGCTCTAATGCTTTGAACAAACTAGTTACCAGTGCTTGAACAGTTTGACTCGGCTTTTACAAAGAACTGCAATTGTGTGTAACACTCTTTTATTGTCTACATTGTCAACAGACGCATCCACATTTCACGTGCTACTTTGAACTGCCTGGATGGAAGCTACCAAACGGAGGACGGGCGTGGATATGAACGCAATGAGTTCCTACGAAAACACAAGATTGACACTTTCCTTATCTGCCACAAGGAGGAGGATCTAGAAGAAATGGAAGCAGATCATTTAAAAACTCAGCAAAACCACCGCCCCTGGAACAAAGAGGTTCTATTTAGCAACCTCATTTTAATATCTGGCTCTATGTCAGTAGAAGAAAGATATACATTGATGATGATTTACAATTTTTGTAAAATGGGTCTACATCTCTGGTGAACTTTAACCTTACAGATCTTGGCCTCCTTCTCCCATGGCTCTTACACACAACTTCCTACATCCTCAGTGTGCAGGTCTACATCCAAGGAGATCAACAAACGGATAGAGCATGCTATCGATCTTCGCAGCAGTGAGCGAATGCGTCAGGAGCACATCACTTCAGCCACGTTGGTGTTTAAAGATACACACATTGAGGAGAAGGTATAAGGGGCAGGATGTGACCTGTCTGTGATGTGGAAACAGTTGATTAGCTGTTAAGTTTAAATGTCAAACTTAAAAAAGGGGTATTTACAATTGGTTGCACTTGGCATTTTTACTGTTTGGATCAGTGTTGCAGTCGAGACCAACTCATTTGGGTCTGAGTCAAGACTAAGGCTAAGGCTAAAAGAGGATAGAAGTCAAGACCGAGTCCACATGTTCCTGACTCCATGACAAGATCAAAGACCATAAAAATATGGTCTTGGACTTGATACTGGGTCTTGTCATGGACACAGGAGCATGTGGACTTGACCCTCTTCTGGTCTTGACTTGGACATGAATGAGTTAGTCTCGACCAGTGTTGGGGGTAACCAGGGTTTAAATTGGGATTTGATATGTGGGGGGGCTCTGGTATCGGGTATCAGCTGCTGTGAGATTCGCTGTGGTTCTGTGGTTTATTTTATTTTATCTTTTATTTTTTAATTACAAAATAATTAGTTTTACTCTCAAACACAGAATGTTTGATAGAATAATAAAGACAAAAATAATTCCATATGGTTCCGCCTAAAATTTAAGTGACCTAATATTATTGTACTTGCTTATTGAACTGTTTATTGAACTATTAAACAGTCGTAATGGTGTTGTGTGCTGTTGCCTAACTAACTGTATTTTAAATATAAAAACTTTTTATTTTGAATTTTTACCTCAGCATGCTGACTTTCATTGTGTTGGACGTTTTGATTTCTCCTGGAGAGGCTGCGTGAGCCTCGCCTCAGCAGCACAACTTTATACCGTACATGCATTATATACAGTAGCTATATCCACTATTCGCCACTTACTCTAAATGTAATAAAATCAGAATAATACTTGCATTTTGGTGATTGCTTAGTTAATTTTGGTTATTGATGTTTAAATCAAGTTACTTGTTTGGCGTTAATAAAGCGTTAATGTTGAGCCTTGGAGTCTATGTGCCGGGGCTCAAACCCCAGACGGCGCAGGCCCAATTTAAACCCTGGGGGTAATGCATTACAAGTAACTACAGTATGAGTTTCTTTTTCCAATAAGTAACGCCAGTTACTTTGTTTACCATGTCTTGACTAACAGCTCTCCTGTCACTGTGCAGAGCCGTTATGTGCGCTGTGTGAACATGACACTTACTGTAGTTCTAGACTAAATGTCATCATGCATTTACTCATCTCACTTGCACAAAAACAGATTTAGTATACCTCAAAATAAATAAAAACAGGGAAATGCAAACTCAGAATATGGCGCAAACCTGCAAAAATTAAACATGTTAATAACTGAATTTACATTTCCTTCAGCCTGAGGCTTATCCATTTCACTTTTGGTGTGAAAGGGCTTTTCCATTTGCCAAAAATATAACTTTTGTTATATTAAAAACATACAACCAAGCCCAGCCCAGATGAGAAAAAGTAACGTAACGCATTACTTTCCATAAAAAGTAACTAAGTCATGCAATTAGTTACTTTTTAGGGAGTAACTCAATATTTTAATGCATTACTTTTAAAAGTAACTTTCCCCAACACTGTTCTCGACTACAACATTGCTTCAGGTAGGCTATCAGATCATGTAAACTGTTTAGCAATTCAGTTGATCAAAACATATTAAGTTTCTGACTTGATATTTTGCTTCATGGTTCAGTTCTCTCAGGTAAGGGATGAGATGTTTAAGACCAATCTAGTATGCTCCTTCATCATGTTTCTTCTTCTCATGGGTGTCCAAGCATTCCTTCCTGTACCCAGGTAAAGAGTCTAGTCAATCGATGGTCAGTACCTGAAAAAGATTGTATTCCTGTCACTTTTACAAACCATTGAGATTAGATATGTTAAACTGCCCTTCCATTCCGTTTTTTCCTTCATTGTCTTACCTACAGGTTGTATTACTGGACAGCACTGCAGTTCTGTCTGTTCTTGCTGGGATATCTCTTATTGCTTATGATGGTCTTGGCTGAAGAGTTTAAACATTCTCCCAGTGTCCTTCAGCAGTTCTGCTGCTGGATCCATGAAAACAACAGTATGCGGAACCTTCTCACTGTCACAGCTATAGCCATCAACTTTGGCATGGCTCTGTTTGACATGGTGAGACTTGCAAAAATTTTTTTTGTGCAACTTGGAACACTGAGGCCATAAAAGTTTATGTTTTTTGATCTACCAGTTTAAATGTCATCAATTTCCCTCTATAGCGTGCATACCCAAACATAATACATGTAGGTGTGGCATAGTGGATGAAGTTCAAGACTAGTATCTGTAAGGTTGCTGATTCAAGCACCATTTCGCATTCATTGTAATTCTCCATCTTGTGATTATCCAGATGTGGTGTAACTCTACTGAGACAAGAGAAATAAGTGCCAGTGAAACAGAGGAATATCAGACCAGCCAGAAGCCACTTACTGCCTGCACGTATCCAGAGGTGTGACTTCTGTCTAAACAGTTCAGTTGTGAAGACTCCATCTATCTGTTTTTGCATTTCATTTCTATTATATCTATGCATACAGTTCTTCGTTCTAAGTGGGGTGGTTTCTATGGTGACCTGTGCTGTGTTCCTGAGGCTGAGCTCTCTCTTAAAGTTGGCTATTCTGTTGTTGGTGGTGGTGATCTATACTTACTTCATTGAAGTGTCCTTCCACATGCTGTATGTACATCATCCAGAGCAGGAACAGTCAGGCAGGTGAGTGTCTATGCTAGATCTCTAACATACTTTCTTTAAAAATGCCTTTAAAATACGTTCATATGGTTAAAATTTATTTGCATTTTATATTTACAAGGTCTCAATACCTCAGAAGAAAGGGAGTCTCAATTCTGTTGATGGCAATGTTTGTCATAGCTGTGTTCTACAATGGTCGACGGGTATGAGTGTTCAGTTTTGACAACACATTGCCCTGAAGCACTGCATTCTCTATAGCATATAACTGGCAAGGAATGGGAAAATGTACAAAAAAATGGAATATACATCCTTATTCTGTGGGTCTTGCTTATTCCCTGATTCAGTGGGAAGCAACAACACGCCTAGATTTCCTGTGGCGTTTGCAAGCTCAGCAGGAAGTGCAGGAGATGAGAGATCTGAGGGAACACAATGAGTGTCTGCTGCATAACATCCTGCCTGCACACGTTGCTCGTCATTTCCTAGAAAGGAACAGAAATGATCAGGTACATCAGAATCATATATAAGCCACTATCAGTGATGATGTTAATTATGAGTGAAAATGTGAGTGGTGCTTGCCTTTGTAAATTGCTCCCATGATGCTAGGGTGGTTTTATAATCGGCCAGGTGATAAAGAGAGAAAGTCTGATAGCTTAGATGAGAAATATCACGCCTTAACACAGTTTAAAGGGGTCATCGGATGCAAAATTCACTTTACATTTTGTTTGAACATAAATGTGTGTTGGAAGTGTATGTACACATCCATCTAATATAGATAAAAATCCACCCAGTGGTTTTTTTTAAATCCCTATTTTAAAATCCCCTTTCTCAAATCAGGCTGTTCTGAGATTCCTGGCAGAGTGACGTAGTTCTGTGCAGGCCACTCTCACGACAGTTGATTGATAAGGCTGTCTTACCTTAGACCCGCCCTGAGTGAGCTCAGAGCTGTCCGCCATTGTGTCGACTCCGGTGGAAGACAAGAACGTCTCCGATTAAGCAATTGAGGTGCTTTGTTGTTGGTTGTAATAAAGAACATAGCAGTTGTTATTTACTCCCGATATCTGAGCCACTGAAGACGCAGAGGATTAACGTTACTTTTGTTTTTGAAAGGAATGTGATGATCCCCGATCTGCCTAAATGTGTTTATGTTAATGCGAATCATTCGTGATCCAGCTTCATCTACAGAAGACATGAGTATAAGAGTTTTTTATGAATCTTTGCAAATCGCCTTTCCTAATATATGCTAGTCAGCAAGTTTCGCGGCTGAAGTTTACAGTGTGCTCGTCACCCCACGAAAGAGAGGGGCGGGGTCAGCAGAGCTCATTTGCATTTAAAGCAACATGGACTAGAATGGCTTGCTGAAAACAAAGCTGATTTTGACAGGTTAAAAAGGGTGTTTTTAACACTACCATTGAGAAATTTTAACCAAAGTATGTTACAGACTTTTCATTAAGACCCTAAAGAATCATATCAACTTGTGGAAAATGGGCATCCGATGATCCCTTTAAGGTATCATTAACTTCCATAGCAATTTAAAGGGTTACTCCACCACAAAATGATAAATTTTGTCATTAATCACTTACCCCCATGTCGTTCCAAACCCGTAAAAGCTTCGTTCATCTTCAGAACACAATTTAAGATATTTTGGATGAAAACCGGGAGGCTTGTGACTGTCCCATTGATTGCCAAGTAAATAACACTGTCAAGGCCCAGAAAAGTATGAAAGACATTGTCAAAACAGTCCATCTGCCATCAGTGGTTCAATCTGAGTGTTATGAAGCGACAAGAATATTTTTGTACGCAAAGAAAACAAAAACGACTTTATTCAACAATTCATCACCGCACCACACGGATACGCTGTTTTCATTCAAATCAAAGTGCAAATAAACATAGAAAACGTATCCATGTGGTGCGGCTGACACAGAACAGCATACGCAGTTTGTCAAAATGGTACTACGGTGACGCGGAGGAGACGAATTGTTGAATAAAGTCGTTATTTTTGTTTTATTTGCGTACAAAAAGTATTCTCGTCGCTTCATAACATTCAGATTGAACCACTGATGACAGATGGACTATTCTGAGATGTCTTTCATACTTTTCTGGGCCTTGACACTGTCATTTACTTGGCAATCAATGGGACAGTCACAAGCCTCCCGGTTTTCATCCAAAATATCTTAAATTGTGTTCCAAAGACGAACGAAGCTTTTACGGGTTTGGAACGACATGGGGGTAAGTGATTAATGACAAAATTTTCGTTTTGGTGTGGAGCGTGGTATCATTTAGATCCCTAGACCTTTAAGCTATGGTAATAATGATGCACCACTAATAACTAAAAAGGCCAAATAAAGGCCCAAACTTCATGTTCTCTTTGTCCAGGACCTGTATTCTCAGTCCTATGATGAGGTGGGAGTAATGTTTGCCTCCATCGCTGGCTTTAATGAATACTACGAGCAGAAGGAGATCAATCACGAGGGAGTTGAGTGTCTCAGACTGCTCAATGAGATCATTGCAGACTTTGATGAGGTAGGACTTTGATGAAAGGTTGTATTTTTTGCTGTTGTTTTTCTCTTATAAAGCCATCATTGTTTTTGGTTCACTCTTTAAAAGCTGCTGGAGGAGACATATTTTTTGGACATTGAGAAAATCAAAACCATTGGGAGTTGCTACATGGCAGCGTCTGGTCTATCACCTGATAAACAGGTAAACCATGTTTAAAAAAAAAATTTATTAGCCTACTTCATTGATTATATACATTTGGAATTTCCCATCAACTGTCTATGCACCAAAATTGTTCTGTTTTATCCTGACAGTCTCGTGTTGTAAATGACTGGCATCATCTCAGTGAGTTGGTTCTGTTCGCTCTGGCTATGCAAGAGACCCTGAAAGAGATCAACAAAAAACATTCCTCAAACAATTTCCAGCTCCGCGTTGGTAATGGGTCAATGAATAGACCACAGAGTATATGCCATATTCAATGTGATGATTTCCGTGTAAATAGAAATAGAAGTGAAGATTTTGTACCGTTGTTGTGCACCTATAGGTGTCGGTCACAATACATTTCCACAAAAGATGGGTCGTATGACAGAGTGAGAAGACTGTGTACTTATGTTTCTTACAGCCTTGTTTTGTTTCTTGTCACGTTCAGCAAGATTTTTAGCAAATACCAACTTCAATTTCAGTCTATTCCTACAGCACTGAATGCATTTGAAAGACTTGCAGTTTTGGATCTTGACAGACCCTGTTCGCTAAACACTTTTATTGTAAAATAATGTATTTTTTCCATCTCCTTAAATATGTCAGCTACTCTGATTAGGAAGTCTATACAGTTACCTGTAATTTATGGCAATAATAATGAGTATATATGAGTAACTTCAATGTACCTCCTAGGAATTGCCCACGGTCCTGTTGTTGCTGGAGTCATCGGTGCCACCAAACCCCAGTATGATATCTGGGGCATGACAGTGAATTTGGCAAGTCGAATGGACAGTACTGGAGTCAGTGGAAAGATTCAGGTCCCTGAGGCCACACGTAATATTCTAGCGGACTGGGGATTTGTGCTAGAGTTACGTGGTGAGATATACATAAAGGGCGTCAGTGAGAGAAAGGGACACGTCCGAACATATTTCATCAGCACCAAAAGGCGGCAGCTGTCAAGCAATGGGATTGCAGACAGACGAAAGAACGGACGGAGTGGGAGGACCACTCTCGCCGCTGTGGTCTTTGGCCTTTTACAGGCCATTCACAAAGAGAAACAGAGAGGTACCAATGGAGGTTTCACTCTGCCAAACAACAACTTTAACAACTTCAAATTATGATACATCAAACCAGTATTTACCATAACTTAATGGACACTCAGTTGAAACACTGCCTTCATCTTCAAAAGGATACCTCAAATATCTTATAAAATCCTTATGTGGACTTGTCTATAGAACACAAGCAGAACAATGACTATTTTTTTGTACCGATTTCATAAATACTGTATATTTTCATAAACTTCACTTGGGCCACACATTTAGTAAGGTTCTTGATACACTACATGCTTTGAAAATTTGCATATATATATATTTTACTTTACTACAGCCATGTTCAGATAATCATGTGAAAAATACAGTTTACAAGAATTTTTCCTCATCCATGCCATGATAGCATAAAAATACCTAATTTGTACCACAGATACAAACTGTGCACAAACTGTTACTTCTTTGTGAGCTCTATGATCTCTAAAATTCTTTTGTATCTCATAGGATTAATAAAGAAGACTCAGAAAAATGTTACATTTTTTAATGTTTATTTGTTTTTAAGGGTAAAATATAATTTTATAATATAGTATAATAATAATCTTTACTTTTTCTGAATATCAGAGGGTTTTTTCTGATTTTTATTTATATTAATATACATTTTAATGCCATTACAATGTAAAAATACATGTGTAACAGCCATTTTATGTTGCCTTTGGACTGAACTATACTGTTTTATCTACTAAAATATCTACCACCTTTATCTACCAAAATACACTTATTAATAATCAGAGTATTGTATTGAAAACATAAAATGTCACACTTAACACCCACACAGATTAACTGATTTTGTAGTCTTTTGTAGCAATTGTTTTATATTTCACTGTAATGTACCTTGATAACACCATGGTATTCTTTCTTCTAGTACTATGCATCTATTTACATGTATTTGTATAATGAAACAATTTGCATATATTAAAATGTATGAATGAAAATAAATGAATGTTTCTGCCTTTTCTCTGTTCTTTTCTTTATGCTAGAAATCCAGTTGTGCTCTCATTAGAGTTCTTATTACATAAAGTTGAGTCAAGTAGCTCATCCCATCCTTTACAAAAGCTTTACCATGGTATCCACTGTTCAGTAACTGTAGTTATTGACCACAGTTGTTTTTTTTTTTTTAATGAAGACAAAACGGTTTAAAATAAGACAAAAGTTTTTTGTTTGTTTTTTAACTTAGGTGACGCACGTAGCATGTATGGTTACCATCATGGTATTTTATTTTTATAACGAACATCTACTAGTGAACAGGTTATTAAGTTTAGAAGTGATAATAAGTTATTAAAGTTATAATTAAAAACATACCGCCTGTGTTTCGTGCCAATGTGGACGTACAAGTGTTGTGTTGTTTGAGGTTATAAAATAACACTCTTAAACACTATTCACCAGTGGCGAGGAGACGTAGCTCTGAGTTCGATTAACTCCGCCTGCGCATATTCTCTACTCTAGAGGAATGCAGACTCGATTAGTTTGGGCTGGTATTCTGCGCGGGTGCTTCTGCACGCGGGTTGAGTGCTGTTACTCATTGCATTGTAGTTGTTGGCCTTTCTGACCACAATAAGATTGCAAACTTGTGCTTTTCAAAACTATAAACGGAGAAATGGCTGATTCACAGGATGACAAACTCTACAAAGCCGAATACGCGAAAAGTGGACGCGCCTCTTGCAAGAAATGCAAAGAAAACATTGCTAAAGACTCGCTGAGAATGGCCATTATGGTGCAGGTGAGGAATTATGTGCAACTTTGATTCAGTTATACTGATAGAATAACATATGCATTTTTGGAAATGCATTTGGTTTTGCATTTATGCTCATAAATGCATAGTGTAGTCAATGCGATTGCATATACATGTATGTATGAACGTGCCTCAGGCCCAGGAGAAGTTTAAATGATTCGCAGTCATGGAATGAAAGGAATCAGCAGTGATGTCCTATGGCCGTACAGTTACTCTGGCATTTAGTGGTGCTTTGGGCAACATGAACAAGAAGTAAATGTAAAAAGATGCTTTTTTTTTTTTTTTTTGATTTTGTGGAGACAAAAAAAAAAAAAAAAAAACTGTGTTATTGCAATGCATTAGTAATACAATAGAAACAATGTGTTTAAAGTGGCCAAATCTTATCTATTTTTAATTAGAACTCTATGCACACTGACTTATTAAACTCAGTGTTTACATTTGGTTGTGATAGACTACTGTAGCATCATTGACAAGCAAGAGTGCTTTAAAATACACAAAATAAGTTAAGATGTGATCTGTTTAACTGTAAATTCTCAGCTATTATAGGAACAAAAATGACCATTTTTCTGACTGCAGTGATGTGTTTTTACATGCTTTCAGTTTCACTTTGCAGGCTTTTCATTCATTGTTGCATAATATTTGTGCTATATCTAGTTTGATGTTTTTTATCTAGTTGTATTTTACTCATCTGGCACCTGTCTGTCTTTCACAGTCTCCCATGTTTGATGGCAAAGTGCCTCACTGGCACCATTTTTCCTGCTTTTGGCTCCGGGCTGCAGTACAGTCACCCTCTGACATATCTGGATTTACTGACCTCCGTTGGGGTGACCAGGAAAAAGTGAAGAAAGCCATTGAGAGCGGAGGTGCTACCGGAGGTGATTTGTTAATATTCCTTTTGACCTAATCATTGATTTTGCTTTGTTGAGTTTCCCATATGGGCTGCAAAGCGGTTAGGATTAAGTCACTAAGTCTTAAATTAATTCATTAATCCTCATTGCTTTGCAGGGAAAGGAGAGCAGAAGGGAGCAGCTAAGGGGGAGAAGACACTTAATGACTTTGCAGTGGAGTACGCCAAATCCAACAGAAGCACCTGCAAGGGGTGTGATCAAAAAATCGAAAAGGTACATATTCCATTACCTTTTGTTATAGAAATGATGCTTTTTGAACACAAGAAGTTAATCTGTTCTTCCCTCCTGATGTTCAGGACCACATACGTGTGTCAAAGAAGACAGTGGACCCAGAGAAACCTCAGCTTGGTCTAATAGATCGCTGGTACCACACTGGCTGCTTTGTGAGCTGCCGTGAGGAGCTGTTGTTTAAACCAGAGTACAGTGCCGCCCAGCTCAAAGGTTTCGCAGCTCTACGAGATGAAGACAAAGAAGAGCTGAAGAAAAGGCTTCCTGTAGTGAAGAATGAAGGGTGAGCTTTTGATTTCTTATTTAGGTTGCTGTCATGCATTAAACTATGTAAGCACTGCTTTAGGATGATTTTTGCTTCTTTATTTAGATTTACCAAAAACAATCAGTATAAACATTTATTTAAAATGGACAGGTTTAGCAATTTCTGCTTGAAAGATTTTGCATGGATCCGTCATACGCTTCAAAACATGAGCAAAGTATTGTTATCTACAGAAGTCTATCGTAAGTAGGGCTACTCTCTTAATTGAAGTAAAAGAGAAACCGCAATATGACTTCACAAAAAGTGCGATTATCAAATCATAAAGGCTGCGATTTAATTAAATAAATAAATGCACTCCATGTTTCAGAGTGAAATGGGGCACTGTGTTCTTTTACATGCACATGATTCAGTATTTTCAGTGTCTCAGAGTGGCTCATCTCTGGATGTCTTGTGAGTTTGGGTCACTTATAACGTTTATTTGGGTACACAACATGCACCAAACTTTTTCCCAAATTTATAAGAAGTTCTTATAAACTAGGTATTGTCAACAAAACAAAAGAAAGGCTCCCTACGGTTTTCAGCCAAAAAAGATTTGATTTGTAATGTTTGAAAATTGCTAAATTAATACAGCTATAAATATTACTATTATACTTTTGCAGTTGTACTTTAAAATAAAGATTATTATATTATTTTTCTTAAATACTCAATTTTCTTATTTTACAGTGAAATATATAAAACTGGAATTTTCCAATAAAGTTCCATTTGGCAGTGGTTAAAACAATGCTGTATTTGAATTTAGCAATAGTAATAATCATAATAAAAAGTTATAACATTGATATATAATCACAGAATTCTGGGCAAAATAGTGCAGCCCTACCAACAAGCACAACAAACCAGGAGCTTTTTTTTTTTTTTTTTTTTTTTTTCAGAAAAATCACAATTAGATTTTTTTTTTCCCCCCAAATCCTGCATCCATAGTCTTAAGTCGTAATTTAAAAATAGTATTTTCTCTCTCAAATTAAAGAATGTTTTTCAGAAATATAAAGCACATACAGTGCACATACAAAATACAGGTCTGGTTTTGCACATTAAACCATCTTAGAATTATGTTTTCAATCCCATTAAGATTCTTTTCAGTTTTATCTTTGGGACTAGACTAAGTCTGATTGTTCAGGATCTTTGAGTGTTATTGCCTCCTCCATTGTCATGCTGTTCATCGCCATCACCGATGCCCCTGCAGCACATGAAGATAGCCTTGAACGCATTTCTGAAGGTTTTCATCTTGTAGGCGTAGAGGAAAGGGTTAACAGCCGAGTTTGCATGAGAGAGAATGATAGCCGTTAGTAACAGCGGTAGAGGCACAGGACATGACGGACACAGCAGCAGGAAGCAGTTGATGATATGTAGCGGAATCCAGCAGGACGTGAAAAGGAAGAGGACCAGGAAGAGCGAAGTGGCCATCTTCATCTCTTTCTTCATCTTTGCTGTTCCCTCCGTGTTGGCCGCGCCGCCCCGCTCTGCTGCGATCCTCCTCATCTGACGTTTGACCGTGACGAAGATCTGCGCGTAGATGAGGAACATCACCACCAGCGGGGTCAGAACGCAGGCGAAGAAGTTGAAGTAGACCATGTAGGTCATATCCACCACGAAGACGAAGAAACAGTAGCCCGACTCGGGCGGAGGCTTGTGCCAACCCATCAGCGGCACCAGGCCGATCAGGAAGGCCAGCGTCCAAGTGAAACACAAGACCAGCACTGCGTTGCGAGGTGTCATGAGCCGGTGGTACTGGAAGGGCATGAAGATGGCAATGTAACGCTCAATGGCGACCGCCAGCAGGCTAAAAATGGAGCTCTGGGTTAACATGATGAGTACAGATAACATTAGCAAACACAGATACAGATTGTGCTGTGGAATGCCCAGGTCTGTCATGATGGCACAAGGGATCGCCAGTGAACCCACGCAGATATCCGCCACCGCTAATGACACCAGGAAGTAGTTAGTAACTGTTTGGAGCTTCCTGTTTAGTCCCACTGCAACACAAACTAGCAGGTTACCCACAGTGGAGAGAAGGGCTATGACAAGCTCGGCTATCATGTAAGGTAGGTTTATGGATGCTAGGATGCTTGGCGCTGCTGTTGTTGTAGTAGTAGAAGTAGTAGTTGTAGTGGTTGTGGTGGTGGTTTGGGTTAGTTTACCTTGCGTAAGTGTCGACATGGTGGATGTGGCAAACTGCAAAAAGGTGTTATTTTCATAAGAGGTGCCATTCATGAAAGTCGTGTTGGTGTAGAGGAGAGTCGGCGGGAATGTGAAGTTGGCAATAGGCTGATTCATTTTGACCTGTAAACATAAAAGCAAAAAAGAAAGAAAAACGAGGATTGAAAATCAGATATTAAGCTTTACGTTAAAATGATTTGTCTGTTCACTTCTATTATGCCTTTAATTTTCACCGTCTGAAATAATGTCTTCTAATGTTAAAGTAAACAAATAATAAAAGAACATTAGTTAAAAGCATATGGGTTATCTGTTTATCACTTCAATTTCCAAAATTTATACGTCAGCTTACATTAATATATGTAACAATAATGGTATTAATATAATTCTGTTATTATTGAAATTAATAATAATATACAGCATTAATGTAACATTAATATTATAAAATATTACAATTTAAAATAACTATGTATTTTAAAATATTTAAAAATGATCTTTCAGAAATCATTCTAATATGCTGGTTTCTTATTGTTGTCAATTTTGAAAACAGTGCTGCTTAATATTTTTGTGGAAACATACATTTTTTCAATAATCTTTGATGATTTTCATAAGAACAGCGATTATTTGAAATACAATCTTTTGAAATAGAAAAAATGTCTTAATATATCAATTTAAAGCATCCTTGCTGAATAAAAGTATTGTTTAAAAAGTATTAATCTCAACAAATATACTTATAAGTATAACAAAGAAATAAAGTAGTTTACTTTTTTTAAAATATCATGAAATTATGAAACATCTGTATAAAAAGTAAATATTAACGTACCTACCAAGTCTCTGTCGTTTGTTTCGAATATTATTGCTTTGAGATGTCACTCGTCGCTTGATGTTGTTTGCCTATGTTCTGCCAATGCATTTGACTTCTTTGGATCTACTTGAAGTTCTTGCATCCATTAACAAAAGATGCTACATCTATATTAATTTATTTTCTCTCTCCCCGTGTCGCTTTTCACCCGTAGCTGTGATATGGGCTTTTATAAGCCTTTCATTCTAATGGGAAGAATGGTCTTGTTTGTGTTTTTCCCTCTATGGGTCATCGATTTGACCCCTGGTGCCCATTATCGTCACCCAAACGGGCCTTAATTACATTCTGGAGGGGAAATAGGTGCAGTGGTGATGTTGAGATCAGCTTAAGTGTCTGTCATGAGGTGATTAATTAATGATCGGCATTATGATGGCTGCCGGATATAGGATCCTGTCCAGACATGACTGTGACTCAGGAGACTGATAATCTTCTAATGAGGTCCACTGATAGAAGAGCCTCTGGGTTATAACACACACTCATGGGTGACCAGATTCTCTCTGTAGGATTAACGCAAATCCACAAGGTGGAAAGGTTTTCACCATTCGGATCAGGTGATAAGATCTTAGATCATGGATCAGGGTTTTTTTTTTTTTGTTGTTGTTTTTTCCAAGTTTATAATGCTCCTTTTTATTTGATGTAAAGGCATAATATAAAGTCAGTTTTTCGTTATTATGTCCGGCTGTACATTGTACATCTATGTACACCTGATCACTCTGAAAGGGTTTATATGATAACTATACATTTAACCTGCTTATTACATGACTACTTACAAATACAGACACAACTATTTCAGTGTTATTTTAGTATAATTTATATAATATTAAAGACAGTATTTATTATAATTTTTTTTTTAAATATTAGTTAGCATTCAGTTTTATATTTGTGGGGTTTTTTATTTTAGTTTAGTTAATTGTCTTGTTTTATTTTTATCTTTCTAATTAGCTTTTTTTTTCAATTAGTTAGCAAGCATTTCTAATTAATATTTTAGGTGGAAATAGTTCATCTAATATTAGTATTTTATTTTATTTTATTCAAGCTTTATTTAAATAAATGTAAAGTGATTTGTAATAGCTTTTGTTAACAAAAACAATGCTGTGTAGGTTATTAGTTGCCTGGGTAAGTTAAACAGTTTAGCAACATGATACAGAAGAAATAACAATTGAATGTCACAACTGACCATTCGGAATTAAGAGAAAAATTTGAATTGAAATAATTAGTTTTTTTGTAAAGCATATTTAAATAATGTCTTTAGGATATAAATGCAATATATTGTGTTTTCATAAAGTGTTTTATGCTCATGCTTTTGGTTGTCTTTGTTTAAAAAAAAAAATCTTTCTCAGGAAGAGAAAGATGGATAATGTAGATGGAGGAGTCTCAAAGAAACAGAGGAAAGAAGATGAAAAACTGGAGCTGAAACTGAAGGTATGAGTTGTTTCTGATATCATATGGCTTGGATTATTGTGGATGATTTTTACCTTGTAACAAATTCATTTGCATCAATATAATGTAGAGATTTTGATGCACACTTTTCCATTTTAGCTTTATTATTTTTACTATCTTATCTTCCATCATTTAGCGTTTATTATCTTAAAATGATTATATGGTATTATTATTTTTTATATATATAAATTTTATTATTTGCATTGTGTTCTTTTTCTGTTACCAAAACAGACCTAAGAATTTTATTACATTAGTTGTGCTGTCTGTAGAAATGAGACTGTAGTGTTTTCTCGCAAAATTTAACTGATTGCTCTTAGCTTTTTCTGTAAATTAGAAAGTATATCAGTCTGAAAATGCTTTTGTCTGGTTCTTGATGTATTCTAGGAGCAAAGCCAACTGATCTGGGGAATTAAGGACAAGCTGAAGAAATTCTGCTCCATCAATGACATGAAGGAACTGCTTATTGCCAACAATCAAGAAGTTCCCTCTGGGGAGTCAAATGTAAGTGTGCAATACAGAAAAACTGTACTGATGTGCTGATTTGACCTCAAGCTCACTATCTGACTAGCAATTTCAATAGTAGCATCAAAAGTCAGATACCAAAGAGAATCTTTGACTATTTTCATTATTTTATTTTATGACTCTGTGTATTATTTCTCTAATGAAACTATTTGTGGCTGTTTAATTGACAGATCATAGACCGCCTTTCTGATTGCATGGCGTTTGGGTCCTTGAAGCCTTGTGAGACTTGCACAGGGCAGCTTGTATTTAAGAGCGACGCATACTACTGTACTGGAGACATCTCTGCATGGACCAAATGTGTATTCAAAACTCAGACGCCTGATCGCAAAGACTGGGTCACTCCTAAGGTAAGTGCTGTAGATCTGTGGTAGTTGCATATTCACACCTGCATGCAGGTGAATTTCAGCACCTAACGTCCTGCAAATGTTATTCTTCCTCAGGAGTTCAGTGAGATTCCATTCTTGAAGAAGTTTAAGTTTCAACGGCAGGACCGTGTGTTTCCCAAAGATGCCCCTCCTGCAGCCCCCACCCCCTTGTCTGCTGCTGCTACTGTGACCTCAGCCGCCCCGAGCGTGTCTACGGCCGCCAGTAATAACCTCACTGAGGTGCCTGCAGGTCAGTGACTGACAGAAACCTTGAGGAATACTCAGGTTTATTTAGTGGTCAGTCATTTTAAGTTTTTTGAACAGCGGTTACCCACGCAAATAACGATAACTTCAGATCTACACAGAATTACTGAAATTAAGAAAACACCACATTTATTTTGTTATTTAGTTAGAATTAACTACAAAAATATTTGTCAGATATATATATATATATATATATATATTAGGGGTGTAACATGACGTCTCGGTGCGTTCCTCGGTTTTGACATCACGGTTCGGTATGGTTTCGGTACAGCAGAAGGAAATAAACTTTTTAAATTCAATTACAATTAAAATTTTCTTAGGGATAAAAATCTACAACAGCTTCCTTTTACATTACTGTAAGGTTACAATTAAGAACAAAGCCCAAAATTCAATTACTATTTGTTTAACTGTAATAATCAACACTCAAATTAAAAATTTGTATGCAAACATGTACATTGGACATATTGCAGTTTTTAAACTTCTAAATTATACAATTTATATTTATTGTTGAAATATAATCATTTACACAGTGGCTGTCATAACTTGTTTCATAAAATATTTATTTAAACATACAATAAATAATTAAGACATCACTAACAGGTAAAGTAAAATATAATGAAGTATACAGTCTAATATTTCGCAAAATGCTCCTCTCTAGACTTTATTTCTCTAGCGAACCAACGAGCTGTAGACACTGATGACTTGTCTGAGGTAAATGAAATGCTACGTGACATTTTGTTTACAAGCTGTTTTAAAGACGTCTTTCCGCAATTGAAACACTAATTGAGCAATTACAACAGGCATGATTTGTTCTTTCATTCATGTGTAATTCGCGTGAAAAGTAGTAATAAAAATGAAGGAATGATCGTGCTCCTCGCTGTCGTTAGAACTGAGGCCTCTATACAGCAATCTGTGTCGTCACATCGAAGAGTGCCAAAACGGCATTTATTGTCTGTATTTCCTGAAAAAGTGGAATGATTTGAGGACGTGTGTACCGAACTTGAAAGATAAGTGTACCATTACACCCCTATTAATATATATATATATATATATATATATATATATATATATATATATATATATATATATAATTACTTACTTTTAAATACATTTTCATTTTAGTTTGTCAGGAAATCTGTTTTATTTTTTTATTATTTCGATTCAGCTTTAGTAAGTTTAGTTTAATTTTAGTGATTTTATTATTTTCTCAGTTAGTTGCTAAAGCAGCATTTCTCAAGTTTGTAATATATAATATTTATATTGTATTTCAGCTATATTCTAATTAACAAAATTATAAAATAGTTCAATATTTTAATAATTTTAGTACAACAGCAAAAACAATAATAGCAAATTTTATTTTATTTACTTTTTATGCATTGTAGTAAATTACTTGCACTTTAGAGACACAACACTCAGGCAGAGACAAATTTTTATTTGCGTCTTGATGTTAACATTTTTAATTTTTTATGTTATGTCCCAAAGTTCATATTAAAATATGTCGATGGAAACCTGGCTGATCTCAATTTTTTTTTTTTTAATTATTATTCTCTTAAAAACTGATAATATGGCAAGCAGGTTAAGCGGATACTATTATATTAGGCTCTTTGAATTTTTATGAGTGTAATGTTTGTTTTTCTCAATGTATCATCTAGATAAGCCTCTGACAGGACTGAAGCTGCTTGCTGTGGGAAAGCTTAGTAAGAACAAAGATGAGCTGAAAAATGCAGTGGAAGAACTGGGAGGAAAAATCACAGGCTCTGCCAACAAAGCTGCTCTCTGCCTCAGCAGCAAGAGTACGTGATGTTCTGTAACTCTTTTCCAAACCCTTGTGAGTTGTCTTGCTGTCAAAGTAGAGAGAATGCTGACTGACTAAAATAACTTATGCTCAGTATGATACAAAACGAGGTGTGTGTGTTAACTAGGTGTCTTGTTTGTACTCGCCGACTAATAAATTTGTCCCTTCTGGTTTGTCGCGAGCTTGTTTATTTGTTGGCGTGTGTCGCTTCGAAATTCATTAATAACTTGCTCTGTTCCTTTTTTGTCTCAGAGGAGATTGAAAAAATGAGTAAGAAGATGGAGGAGGTGAGGGACGCAGGTGTGCGTGTGGTGGCAGAGGACTTCCTCACTGACATCAAGGAGTCCGGCAAGGCCCTCCAGGAGCTCATCTCCCTGCACGCCATCTCACCCTGGGGTGCTGAAGTTAAAGTTGAGTCGCAGGCTGCAGCCCCGGCCTCCAAATCCACCGGTGCTCATTCCTCAAAGAGTACTGGCAGAGTGAAAGAGGAAGAAGGTTAGAAAGATGCATTTCAATTTTCCAGGAAAACTTCTTATAAAGAAAGATTTAAAAATGTAACTCCTGTATGCACATGCACCAGATGAAATTTATTGGTTTCACTGACAGTGAAACAAAATCTGGAAGTGATTTTGAGCAGGATTTGTTTGGGTGAAACATGTTAGGCTGTAATATGATTTAAAATTTTAATAGCATATTTATGTATGTATTATTTAAAAAATATATATAATGAAGTATATAATAAAATTTAATTATATAACACATTTTATTTATTGTATGTTATATATAAATATTTAATCAACATAAAATATATTTTGTGTGTGTATATATAATCCACTTTTTTAAAGAATTATGATGTTTTTTATTTGAAGTTGTTGTTTTGTTCTAGGATTGTTAGAAGCATTTTCAAAGTCCATTTCTATACATTCTCAAATGCATTGACATGATTTATAATTTGTAAATCTTAAAAGACTGAATGATAATGCTGATTTCTTACTCCGGCAGGTGGAAGCAAATCAAAGAAAATGAAACTGACAGTGAAAGGAGGGGCAGCAGTTGATCCAGAATCAGGTGAGACTGAGTCTTTTTTCCATAACACTTTGAGATAAGAGTTAATCTTATATCTGGATATGTTTTATATATATATATATATGTATATATATTTATTGTTTGTGCAATGCCTCAATCATGATTTGATTGCTCAGGTCTGGAAAACTGTGCTCATGTACTGGATCAGAATGGGAAGATTTACAGTGCCACACTGGGCCTCGTGGACATCGTCAGAGGGACGAACTCATACTACAAACTACAGCTGCTGGAGGATGATGTTAAGAAACAGTGAGCCTAACCTATTTTTGTGATTCATTTAGTTGCAAATGTTTCTCATGAGGTTTTTCTCTTATAAACGTGTGAATATAGGGTACACATTACTGCAAACTTTTTTTTTTTTTTTTTTTAAGTACAGTTGTTATATGAGTAATACCTTATAATTATTTGACAGACAGGTCCTCTTGTCTTGAGCATGCTTGTGTTGCTTTTTCAGATACTGGGTGTTCAGGTCATGGGGGCGAGTCGGTACCACCATTGGGGGAAACAAACTGGACAAGTTTTACGATAAGAACTCTGCTATGGACAATTTCTGCAATGTGTATGAGGAAAAGACTGGGAATGCCTGGGCCTCCAGCAGCTTCACAAAATACCCCAATAAATTTTATCCTCTAGAGATTGACTATGGACAGGTAAGAACTGGAACAACATCTAGCCAAAGCACTATTGGATATATAAGAGTGTAATTTTTAAAAAGCATTGCTAGAATTGTGCATATATTCGTTAACATGAATTAGAGGCTGTCAAAAAGGCCCTTACTGTCAAAGACAATAAATAATCTCACTTTGGAAGTGTGCTGAGGCTCACGAATGAGTCCTGTCCCCCCTTGATAGACAGCCTACAATGTAAACATAGTGTTACAGTATTAAACAAGTTGTTTATAATCTAAATAAAACAGTTATGGAGCTTTCTGCGTATATTTACCCAGGACGAGGAGGCTGTGAAGAAGTTAACTGCGAGTGCAGGCGCCAAGTCCAAGCTGGACAAGCCCATCCAAGACCTTATCCGAATGATCTTTGATGTGGAGAGCATGAAGAAAGCCATGGTTGAGTTTGAGGTGTGTTCACTTCCTCCTCTTTTTTTTTTTTTTTTTTTTTTTTTTTTTTATTTAAAAGAAGATAGTAAAATAGCACTAAAACTGTCTATATTTGTTGTGGTCGTATATATGATGATAACTTGTGTAATTTCTCCTACAGATCGACTTGCAGAAGATGCCTTTGGGAAAACTAAGTAAGAGACAGATCCAGAGTGCTTATTCCCTCCTGAGTGAGGTCCAACAGGTTGGTTCTGAAAGCTGGATCTTAACCGTATATATATGTATTAAAAGTCTGATTGTTCCCTTTTCAGTCTCCTTCATCCTAACTTTATTTTTGCTTTCATTGATTTCTGTAGGCTGTAGCAGATAGAGCTCCTGAAGCGCAGATCTTAGATCTGTCCAATCGCTTCTACACACTGATACCGCACGACTTCGGCATGAAGAAACCACCACTGTTGAATAACATGGATTACATACAGGTACGACTTGGGCAGTCATCTAAAGATTATCCGGCAACAGTGTGGTGGTTGTACTCAGTCCTGTTGCATATCCATTATAGCAAAAGGTGCAGATGCTGGACAACCTGTTGGACATTGAGGTGGCCTACAGCCTGCTACGGGGAGGAGTTGAGGACAATAAAAAAGATCCCATTGACATTAATTATGAGAAACTCAAAACCAAAATTGAGGTAAAATGTGTTTCACTGGAAGTGCTATCCTTCACTGTTACCATGATGTGGTCATGTTGTAGTGATTGATATTGATTTTGTGTTTCTAGGTGGTCGACAAGTCATCAAGTGAGGCTCAGCTTATCCAACAATATGTGAAGAACACACACGCTGCTACTCACAACACCTATACACTGGATGTCGAGGAGGTGAGGTTAACTCTATAAAGCCTGCTGTATGTGAACTTTTAGAGTTTTTTTTAAATAAACTTTAGAATTTTCAGTCTTTACAGAGTTCACTAGTGCATTAAACATTGCTTCATAAATGAATTGAGTACGCTATAGCTGTAAAATAACAAGCTTTTATCTCTGACTACTGCGTTTTTGTATTGTTAGGTCTTTAAGATTGACAGGGAGGGTGAGTCCCAGCGTTTCCGTCCTTTCAAAGAATTACACAACCGGCAGCTGTTGTGGCACGGCTCCCGCGCCACCAACTATGCAGGTATCCTGTCTCAGGGTCTGCGTATCGCTCCTCCTGAAGCTCCAGTGGTAAGTTTCTGCATCCTCCATTGCCATTGGCTGCTTCTCTCTGGAAAAAAAAGAGAATGCAAAAACCTTTTTATTGTAAAGAAAAAAAACTGTATTAGAGCAGTTTCTTTCTTAAAGGGGTCATGAAATGGAGAATCAAAATGTTCTTGATATTTGCACATACTGTATAAGAGGTTTCAGAACTCAAAACTCAAACTCCCCAATTTAAAATATGAATCTCTTTAGACTCCTCTGCTTAAAATGTGAATTATTCTTTTCTACCCTTCTGAAATGGCTGTTTATTTTAATGACATGTCTGAGTGAATGAAAATAAACAGAAAGATGTTTTGTGAATTATTCTAAAACAAGCTGCTGGTTTTGCAAAACATGTTTTATTTATGATGCAGCAGTGCCAAACATTTAGAATGTTAGAAAATTTAGAATGTTGCAATACAAGTGTTCTCTAATCATATATATTCTGTTAATGTGATTTTTTAATACAGACAGGTTACATGTTTGGCAAAGGTGTTTACTTTGCTGACATGGTGTCGAAGAGTGCAAACTACTGCCACACATCCCAGGCTGATCCTGTTGGCCTCATTCTGTTAGGAGAGGTTGCCCTTGGAAACATGTAAGAGATGCTCTTTTTGTCCAAGTTAACATGCTAGAGTACAAATGTTTGGGGGTCAGTAAGATTTTTCTTTTTAAAGATGTCTTTTATGCTCACCGATGCTGCATTTATTTAATCAAAATACACTAAAACAGTAATTTTGTAAAATAGTGTTACAATTTAAAAGAACTGTTTTCTATTTTAACATTGTAAAAATAATTTATTCCTGTGATGGCAAAGCTGAATTTTCTGTATTTCCAGAATTTCCTTCAGAAATCATTCTAATATGGTAATTTGGTGCTCAAGAAACATTTCTTATTATTATCAATGTTGCTGTGTAATATTTTGGTGGAAACCAAAAAGAACAGCATTTATTTTAAAAGCTACACATTACGAAATAAGTCGTAATATGTTAACTTTATAAATGTTTTTACTATTACTTTGATCTATTTAATGCCTTCTTGCTCAATAAAAGTATTATTTCTTAAAAAAATGTACTGACTCCAAACCTTTGAACAGTATATGTCAACAATTGGAAATTAGGAAGGCTAAGTATGTTGTTCCCTTTAATGATTCATTGTTGTCTGCTCTAAAGATCTGATTGTGATTTTTGTTCTACTCTAAAGGCATGAATTGAAGAAGGCCTCACACATTACAAAGTTACCAAAGGGTAAACACAGTGTAAAAGGTAAGATGGCTGTACAGTCAAGGCATTATTTATATAGTGCTTTATACAATACAGATTATGTCAAAGGAGCTTTACAGTGTCAAACAGGAAAAACGTCTGCTGATGTTGCAAGAGGACAATAGAAAAGTCAGTTTTTCAGTTCATTGTTGATTCAGTAATGTCATCATCCAGCTCAGTTCAGTTCTCTTCAAATAGCCAGAAAGAGATTTTTTTTTTTTTTTTTTTTTTTTTTTTTAAGTTAAGCTACTGTATAAAATGTCCTAAACTTAAGAAGTCTAGAAGTATGTTTGTGATAGAAACGTTTTTAACATGTGTCTTCTGTTTGAAGGTTTGGGAAGAACTGCTCCAGACCCGAGAGCTACTGTTTCTCTGAATGGAGTGGATGTTCCTCTGGGCAAAGGCATCAACACAAATATTGAAGACACAAGTCTGCTCTACAACGAGTATCCTTTTGTTTTCTGCATCATTCATTTTCCTTCTTGCTCTTGTTTATCTCTTGTTGTAGGTCAATGTACATCTCAAATATATTTAGACAATTACACATTCTCTATCTTTCACGGTTTCCCTTGACTCTGACTTTCCTCCAGGTACATTGTGTATGATATTGCTCAGGTTAACCTAAAATACCTGCTGAAGGTTCGCTTCAACTACCAGTCCTCTCTGTGGTGAGACAGCGGATGAGATCTGTCCAGGTGGACAGGCTTTTGGACGCCACTGAAGCCCACTGCTACAGCTTTAGCACCATGACCAAGCAGCGTATGGGTTGATAAACGATTAAATCAGTTCTCTAGCGCTTCGACAGCACATTTCCAGTTGCTTTGTCTGTTAGTTTGGAGTAAGTTAAGTGGCTGTATCTAAACTGTATCACTGCGTTGTTGCAAATATTGCAGGCTTTGGTACATATTCACAGAAATGATTGGACTTATGTGGAGATCTTTCTTATAAGCTACCAACGATGATAGGTAGACAGTTTTCCATGTTTCATAGACTTTTTCTTTAATAGTTTTGCTAAACCTGGAATAAGGTTAACTGTAACACATCTAGTGTACACATTTTTGTTTGTCTTCTCAATATTAAAAAAAAAAAAAGAAAATGTACAGTTTTAGAAAAGAAAATGTTGTAAGCAAGGATATATCCTGCCGTAAGTGAGTAACCTTTTACTAGAATTGCCAATACATGGACAAATATTTTGTATGTTAAATCTGTACCATCCCTGTTTTGCTTGTCAGTTTTCTGTCCCTTAAAAAAACATACTTTGGCCAACTTAAATGGCAATGAAAAGCTAAAAGCAATGGCTGCTGCTGTACTCACGCACCTGTAATCTTTTTTTGTTTTTGGTAAACGCTGCTCCACAACGGTTATGTGGACAAGAAGCTATTCGCATACTGTCTTTGCATCATAAATAAAACGCTTTTTGGCTTATGTTTGAAGCTCATTTATTTCTGTCAAATGATTCTGTTCAGTTTCACAAACATTTGTGTATGAGAGAATCCAAAAGAAATAAGAAAAAGAAAAGAATAATATAATAATGTTCACTATCATTAATCAGGGTTCCCACGCTTCTTGAAAGTACTTGAATTTCAGACATATGGATTCAAGGCCTGGAAAGTACTTGAAAACAAGGGTCCTTGAAAGTACTTGAATTAAATTTGAAATAAATTGTTTATGGCGCTATTTCAAAAATTGTCCTATATGTGGTGTCAAAGACAGAACGAAACAGCACTAATGATTGGGGTGGAGATGGGTAGCGTGTGTTGATGCGCAGCCTAGAGCCCAGCACGGGACAGTTTTCTAAAGCCGCTCCCGCTGAGTGTGCAGAATTATTAGGCAGGTTTTCTTTCATGGATGAAATGAGCCAAAAAAGAGATTTAACTCTGACTGAAAAGTGAAAAATTATTAAATCCCCATGAGAAATATTCAAAATTGCAAATTTAAGACATGACCATTGGACAGCAAAATGCTCATTGGGTCAGCGGGGTCAGACAAAAACAGGTGGAGAAGAAAAGACGCATATTAACCGCAAAATAATTAAGAATTAATGTGAAGAGTTAGGTGTAAAACCATCGGGAACCATTTAGTCTCTAGCACCACCATTTTCCAGAACTGCAACCTTCCTGGAGTCTCCAGAATTACAAGGTGTCAGGTTCTCAGAGTTTGCTTGGGTAAAAAATCCTAAAAAATGACCCTCACTTAATAATAATAACATGCCGAAGTGTTGTGAAATACATAGACTAATTTTTTATTGGCTTTATAGACAGATAAGTTGAGAGCGACTCTTGAAGGACCAGCACCACATCCTCTTATAACTGTTTGAAGAATTTATCTTCCAGAATCTGGCAGTAAGTGTTAGGAGCCCATTTTTAGTCAATCTCTGCAAGACAGACTTTTCAGGATAGGAGATGGACTAAAAATGAACTCCCAAAACTTACTGCAACATGGAGATTAGCAAAAAATGTAGAACTTGAAAAATAAGAAAAACAGCTTTAGTGAAAAGTGTTTACAGTTTAAAAGCAAATAGAAAGTCCTATTTTTTTATTTCTTTATATGTATATATATATTTTTTTTTTGCAGATTTGCACATGTACAAGGTTTAAAATGTTCATGAAATATTTTCAAAAAATATTGAAGTTTTGAGCAGCTGCATTCCTCTAGGGCAAAGATGAAAAAAATGGGATTTACAATAATAAGTGATTTACAAAATAATTTTGACTTATTTATAAATGAGTAACGTCTCTATTGAGAGAATGTGCAAATTTTTAATGTTAACATGTTTTGCCGTGTTATTACAACATTTAACCACTTTTTATTTATTTAAAAATTGCGCAATTCTTTCAAATTAAAATCTTGTACAAGAACTACAGCAAAAACCAGTTTGATGCATATTTTATCAATATTTTAGAAATTGTATTTGAATATTACCAGTATTGACAATGGATTTCATTAAATTCCTTTAAACATGACTGCTCAAAATAAATAAATAAATAATAAAAATTATGAGACCTACACATTCAAAACATTATCACTCTGAAATTGTTAATGTAAATGTTAAGTGTAAGTGAAATGTTAAGTACTGTAAGGTCTTTCATGACACTACATATGCTGGGGTGTGAATTTGATAGGTGCTTGATAAAATAAATGGTGCTTTAAAAAGTCCTTGAAAGTCCTTGAATCTGGTGTTCATGAAAGAGTGGAAACCCTGATTAATATTTGAACTAAAATGTACCAGACTAATCCATTTATGTACATTTGTATTTAAAATTGCTCCGTAATACAGCATCTGTTCTGACCAAATCTTTATGAAATTTTATTATGGGTTTACCACATTAAAAAATAAGTAAAACATAGAAGCTATGGCATGTTGGTGGATATTTGCATTAAATCGTTCAGAGTAACAGTAATCTACTATTGAAACTTTGTTTAGACCTGCAGGAACTATAATACATTTTTATTAGTGTAGTTCTAGACCACCAAAAAAGCACCTTAATTCAATCAGTCATTTTTTTTTTTCAGTATACTGTGTATGTGTCTCTCTGACACTAACAGCCATGAATTCACAGTTTTACCTGTGGTTATGATTTTGCAACAAATAAACTATGGCAGTGGTTTTGACTTGAAACAGGTTCATAATAATGCGTTTTGCAATGAAATAGGATTTGTTATAAAGATTAAAATTAAATAAATGCTCAGTTTACAACTTAATTTTACGTTTTAGATTTAGATTTTTTAATATAATTTAATTTAGTAATTTAAGTCATCCTGAGGCCCCCTAGTGGGCCCCAGTCCCCTAGTTGAGAACCAGTAGTTTTTCCTAATGTGTGTTCATGAGGAAACCTTTCAAACTTGTTTTAAAAGGATAAAATAAAAATAAGAAAGTGGCTAAAAAAACACACACCTGATCAGTCCTAATGTATTTTAAGATTCTTGTATTTGCATAAAATGTAGATGAAATCTAAAATATTTTGGTAGTTTGAGCGCAGACTGTGGAGTGTTTGAACTGCCCTCTCCGTCCCACAATGCATCGCGGCACTCGGCCTTTGAAAAACCGGCGCGGCTAATTCAAGATGGCGGAGCTCGAGCAGCTGTTAGACGAGAGTGAGTAATAAAACTAACTCTTCACTAGACCTTCATAACTCTCTTGCCGAGCATGTGTACACTTTTAAGGCGCTTTATAACGTATGTTATTTGACATACATTTGAAGTGTTTTTCATTGTTGTGAGTGGTGTTAAAATAGACGCAAAGTTATTAGCGCTGGGGCTAACGAGCTAACAGTTAGCTTTCAGAAGCTACTACTATAAATAAATATCATACCTGAGGAGGTTTTCGCCTAACAATCGCTTTATAATGCTTTATTTATGACCAAAACTAATCTTGCGGTTGATATTAGTAGTGTGGTGGTTATAATGCAGACAGAGTTTAACTTCACAGACATATAAAGGGTCGTAACTCGATGACAGCTGCTGTGTTTTGTTGTTCTTGTCAGTGTCAGTCTGTTTGTGTTGTAAAACACTCTCCGTATAATAAACAAACACTTTCCATATGTTTACAGCACTCTTCATATGTTAAAACTACTCTCTCTATATGATGCAATACTGGTGTCTAGATTTTATCTGGTTTATCACAATAAATCTCAGTGGATTTTTTTTTATATATATATATGCTTTGTTTTTATTGCATTAGGATTGCGGAGGATGTAATTCCTCGGCTATGCTGTTCAGTTGTTTGCATTGCTGTTACTGTTATTACTGTTAATATTTGCAACAAATGCATTGTTTGCACATTGAGCTAGAGCAGTGATAAAATACACATTAATATAGTCAGTACTATAAGCAGTTTGTGCTTACAAAGAGATTATTTGTGGTTTCTGAGTGGATCAGTTTAAGTAAAAAAAAAAAAATACGTTATAATAATACATATATAATTTAAAGTTGTAATAGTAACTTCCCGAAGCATGATTAACGTAGCATTTTTATTATGGAATTAGGCTTGTTATATTATTTAGCACCTTTAGTATCTTTGTGGAGTAAGATGAATATGAACTTAATTACCCATGCCTTTGCCCTGGGTGTGTTGCATAAATTTAAGATTTGCTTTTTTTGGATGTTTAATCATATCTTTCTTTTGAAAATGTTATGTATATCAAAGTCATCCATTGTTCATCCATTGTTCTTTTGTCTTCAGGCTCTTCAGCTAAAGCCCTTGTAAGTTTAAGAGGTAGGTCAGTCTACTGTTTGTTACACCCGCAACTATTGTACTGTACATTGTCACAAAATGCTGTCTTTACATCCCAGCCACAGCTTAGTAATTGTTGGCACTGTTGTTTTGCTTTTATACAGAAGGAAGTTTGTCTAATACTCTAAATGAGAAGAACAATTTACCAAAATCTCAGACCACCAGGGGACGGAGCAGTTATGTTTCTGTGGAAACGGTAAGTTGACATTGATGCTTAATACTTGTTGTACTGTTTGCTGCAATTCCAGGTGTGCTTACGATAGACCTTAGTCAAGGTAGGGGGTTAGTAGACTAAAATTCCATAAAACAGTTTTGAAAGTTATGAGTTAAAAATTATGTGATCTAGGACCTTTGTACAGTGTGTAGAGACTGTAAGTCAATTTCGCATAGCCTTGTTTTTATCTGCCTTTAATTCAATAGGGTGCCTACCTGACCAAGGTCCATGGTAGCACCTTTGCCTTTTAATGTTTACTGTTCCTAAATATCTCCTGTCTGCTTTGTCCTTCAGCCAACAAGGAGCTCAAAGAGGAGTCGACTGTCGTGTGAGGATGAGGAGCGGCCGCTCGCCTCCAGATCTCCCAGGAGAAGCCAGAGGGTCACCACTGTGCCTCAGGTGAGAGCAGTGTCCAGGATGTGCTTTTAAAGATACATTAACCTATTGACAAAAAGATCAGTGATTTTAGCATGTTTAATAACCAGCAAAATTTGAACGTTTTCGTTTTCAGAAACTTACAAATGTCACAACACCAGACAAAAGGGCTTCACAGAAAATTGGACTGAGACTAAGAAACTTGCTCAAACTTCCCAAAGCGCACAAATGGTGCATCTATGAATGGTTCTATTCAAATATTGACAGGTATGTTCTGCAGAGCTTATATTTCCAGTCACTGTGTACAGTTTTTGTGCTGTTAATATTCACATTCTTATTTTAATCATTTTGAGTATTGGAAAGCGATAGTAGTGTCTGCCTTCCATAAATATGATATTGCATTTGCATATTATATTTGCATATCATTTGCATATTGTGATATTTAATGATATTGGATATGTGTGTGTGTGTGTGTGTGTACATACACACGTAGTTGTTTTTTGTGTTTGGCTTAGTGTTATGTTAGAATCATTATTATACTCATACCTTTTGTTCTCTTAATATTTTGAATTGTTTGTAGCTTTATTTTGTTTTCATTTAAATGTTAGGTTTAGAAATTTTGTTGTATGCATTTGTCATTTTTATTTAATTATTTTATAACGTGTGTGTATATATTGTATTTATAAAGTTTTAGCTTTTAGTTTTGGATCAGTTTTAGTTGTTTTAATACTACAATCGATTGTTTCTGTTGTCCTCATTTGTAAGTTGCTTTGTATAAAAGCATCTGCTAAATGACTAAATGTAAATGCATTTCCGTTATTAATAGATTATTAATATTAATAGACCCATTAAATGGGCCTCAAGAGTCTGCTTGACTGATTGCTAACTTGTATTGTGCATATATCAGCATTATATTGGCATATTGCTAGAACACTAATATTTTATGTTTTTGCCTTTCCAATTGTCATCTTTTTCATGTGTTTTAGGCCTTTATTTGAAGGAGACAATGACTTTTGCCTGTGTCTGAAGGAGTCTTTTCCTAATCTAAAGACCAGAAAGTTGACCAGAGTTGAATGGGGAACAATCAGAAGACTTATGGGCAAACCTCGAAGGTTAACTGGCTGCTCACTTTCAACCTTATACAGTAATAAATGCCCATAACATGCAGTGCTGATATCTTTGATTCAGATGCTTGTACTAGGGATGCACCGAATGTTAGCCAACCGAAATAGTTTGGCCGAAAATAGCAATAAAAAAACCTCTTTCGGTGTTCGGCCGAATAAGCGAAAAGACCAAATAAATTGTACCGTACAATGACATGATGTGATCAAATAGAGGCGCGCACTAATGCAGCAACACGTCTGCAGTGTGAAAGTATTTAAAACTGTCAGAGAAAGACGCAAAAATCATTACAAGCACAAAGCACCAACAGCGAGAGACTGCTTAGCGCTGCATCTCATGTCTCCAATGAGAAGAGGAAGGGGTGGTTGTTGTTGGTTACTATGATGACAGAAATCACGAAATGGCCTCAAACGATTAGTAAATAAACTGCAGAATGTTATGTTTTCAAATACACACACAAATTGCATGTATTCAAACAGCGCTGCGCGAGCTTGTGACGCCAGGGTTCAAAGTCCAAAGCGCAAGAAAAATCTGCGCTAAAACAGTTACTTGTCATTTGCTCAGTAACATTTTTATCATTTTTAAAGACGTGACAATGTGATACGTGCGACAAACATCTTCCCAAATCCGTAATGAGAATTGTTTAAATATCTGCATGCTGTTGTCAACATAAAGAAGCACTATCTTCCTGCGAGTTTCTGCCAAAATAAAATCTAAGAAAAAGCAACAACTCCAACATTCATAAATGTTAGTATTGTAATTTTACTGTTGCTCTGTAAAATAAAAAATAAATAAGACAATAATAATGATAATAATAATTACCCTATACATTTATTGTAACATTCACACATAGTGTTCAAATTGGGATCTGTTATATATTCTAATGTTTTAAAAGAAGTCTCTTCTGCTCAGCAAGGCTGCATTTATTTGTACAGTAAAAAATACAAAAATACATGCCTGATTCAAGAAGGGGGTCTCAAAAATGGCCAAAAAATATTATTTTAATAACTTACTAATTTTAAGTTAAATTGTGCTTTGTTGGTATAATGTCTGATAGAATGTAAAAAAATGTTCAGTGTTAAGTAAATATTTTTAAATTGTTGTTTTGTAATTGATTTTTTTTTTATTTGAAAAGCAGGACAAAACAGTAAAAAGCACATTTGACTATTTAATTTATGCAATGGTGAAAAAAATGGCAAAATAGGCCTACATGGGGGAAAAAATGCGAAAAACCGTGTTCGGTCTTCGGCACAGTGTTTCATTTTGTTTGGCTTCGGCCAAGAATTTTCATTTCGGTGCATCCCTAGCTTGTACTTATGTGTCTCATGTTTTTCAGATGTTCCTCAGCATTCTTCGCTGAAGAGCGAATGGCTTTGAAACAGAAGAGGCAGAAGATGCGTCTCCTGCAGCAGAGGAAAATCACAGATATGTCTCTATGCAAAGACCTGCCCGATGAGATTCCTTTGCCCTTGGTCATTGGCACTAAAGTTACAGGTGAAGATCTGATTATACATGTTTAATATCTGACACACTCAGAAGATGTGTAAGGAGCATTTTGAAATAGACTTTTTATGTCTTCACATTGTAAGTTTAGTAAGAATGAACTTGATCCAGAGATACTGTAGTTTTCTCCTTTTTTTTTTTTTTTTTTTTTTTTTGCGCTTATATAATATCTTTTGCTCATTGTGCTGAAATAAAAAATAAAATATTTTGAATGAAAATATATATTTTTTTGTCTTCAAACTGTAGCTCGTCTTAGGGGTGTCCATGATGGCCTGTTTACTGGTCAGATTGATGCAGTAGATACTAGTGCAGCAACGTATCGTGTGACCTTTGACAGAAATGGGCTCGGCACACACACTGTTCCTGACTACGAAGTGCTTGTAAGAAAATTACTGTCTTATCACAAATGGCCATTATAATTTGTCGTTCTTTAAAACAATAAAGTGTCATTTGATTTGAATGGCTAACAATCCCCAATGCTTTCTCTCCAGAGTAATGAACCTCATGAGACGATGCCCATATCTGCTTTCGCTCAGAAACAGAGGCCACCTCGTTTCCAGAACTTTCTGACCCCACCCCGCGGGTCATATCCCGGCTCAACCCAGTCCATCTTAATGGTAAAATGAGACTGTCAAATATGTTTTATAAATTGGGTTGTTAGCTGATGTGTCATTATCCTGAAATGTTTTGGAGGTCTGCTAGGGTTGCAGGAAACAGAGACAAAACTGGGTTAAATGCAAATAATAAAATGCAACAATGTGTGGTTTGTTCCAGCCACAAAATGTTTCCCTTGGTGAATATTTGCGTGCCAAAAGTATGCAACCATTTCAAAAGCCATTTAGAAACAAAACACTTAATTTTTAAAGACAGGTCTGTGCCATTTTAATCATTTTGCATGTTGTTGGGCTATTCATATATTTTAGTGTTTGATTTTAGGATATTATTTTGTTTGCTTTTATGACAGTTTTGGTACTGTGCAGGGTCACACTTCATATTCAGTGAACAATTTGGGTCCTGAAGCAAAACCAGTTGAGAACCACTGACATGAATAATAGATGTTCAAAATTAAATTCCACCAAAATGTTTAAGAAAAATAATCATAGCCTCTTTTTGCTCTGTTCCCAGGATAATGACCCTTTGTTCAGTCAGTCCCCCTGGAGAAGTAAACTGACAGGAACTGATGGAGAGACACTGGGTGGCTTTCCTGTCAAGTTTCTTGTGCAAGTGGTGAGAATTGTCACTACTAATGTTGTCTATTTACTTAAATTTCCACAGAATTTCAATATTTTGTTTTATTCTCCTGCTAGACACGCCTGTCCAAAATCCTCATGATTAAAAAAGAACACATAAAGCATTTGAAGGAGATGAACACAGAAGCTGAGAAGCTGGTAAGATTTTAAGCTGATATGGTGGTGTTTTTGTACTTGTTTATTTAGTAGTACGCCATGTAAGTTCTTCCATTATTCCTCTGCAGAAGTCCTATTCCATGCCGATCGGATTGGACTTGCAGAAGAGATATGCCACAACAGTACTGGACCTGGAACAGCTTAATAAAGACCTCAACAAAGTCCTTCATGAAGTACAGCAGTTTTGCTATGAGGTACATATATTTCTTTTACCCACCCCAACACGTGACCAAACTTGCTTTCCAGACCTTCAGTTCTGGTTTTCTTCACAAAATCCTGGACATAAAGCATGCATTTAAATTCACTTCCATACATTTTCCATCCATGATCTTCTCTGTTCAGCTGGCTCCAGATCAGGGCATGCAGCCTGCAGATCAGCCCAGTGAGTTGCGACGGCGCTGTGAAGAAGAATCACAGGAAGTTGTGCGTCAGAGTAATGCATTGCCTGATGGAGAACAGCGTGTCCAGAGCCCCAGCCTCACCCAACTCGTCTCTCGTCTTACGGCACTCCTTCTGCAGATCAGGGTACCAGACTAAACTGTCTACTTCTGCAAGTCATTTAAAACATAGAACAATTTTACATTTTCTGAAGGAAGCATGCCTTATCACTATGGTAGTTTTTCACCACAGAATTAAAAATTCAAAAAGGTAATTGCGCCTTGTCTTTTTTTTTCCCAGCAATTATTTTTTTTTAATTCTGACTTTTCTTCTCACATTTTTTCCTTCATTTCCCCAGAATTCTGAGTTTACATCTCACTTTTTTTTCCTCTGAATTCTGAGTTTACATCTCGTAATTCTGACTTTTCTTTTGCCACAAAATAGAAAAGGTAATTATGACTTTTTTGTAATTCTGAGACAAATGTCCAAATTGTGAAATACGTTGCCATTACCTTTTCTTTTTTCTTTTTTTTTTTCTGTGGCGGAAATAAGCTTCCACACTAAAAAGCATGTACATAGAGCACAGACCAGGAACTTGTGAGCCAAGACTACCATGATGAAGCATGAAGAATACTAATCAATTAACAGCTCAGTTGCTCAACTATGTTTTTCATTCAGCTCTGTCAAGCTCTTTCAAGTGCCTCAATGTCACATGCAAATGTACTTCACATTGTATCCTGATCATATTTCTTTCCTTATTTAATGCAGTGTTTGGCCGAAGGGGGAGACTTGAATTCATTTGAATTCAAATCACTCACAGACTCTCTGAACGATATAAAGAGTTCAATAGATGACTCCAACCTGAGGTAATGCATATTTTGTTTTCATTTCTGTTTTCCTCCATTTATCTTACATTGTTTGTTTTTATTTTTGCCGTTTTGAAAGTTTTAGTCGCACCAACTTGCCGATACCATCTTAAAAAAAAAACCTCAAGGAATTAATCACCTACAATGATCTGTTTGCTACAGTTGTTTTCAGGATAATGTGGAGATCCATGTAGCACACATACAGAGCGGGCTGAGCCAGCTGGGTAACCTCCATGCTTTCTCTGCCAACAACACCAACAGAACGTGACTGAAATAAACTTGCACACCTCCCAATCTCAAATACGGACAGCGACACGCCTCTTCAGCTTATCACTTTGTTCTTTTGTGTTCATTCTGTTTGACGTTATGAAAGGTCAGAATGTGTGTTCAATAACTGTACCTGCACAAGTAGTGTTAAAATTCCCTACCCAACGACACCAAAGTGTCTGAAGATGTTCAACTTGCTAGCAAAAAAAGTGGAGTGTGAAGTTGTTTTGTAGATGTAACTGTTTGATGTCATTTTAGATGTTGCTCACACTCAATTTGATATTTAAGTTTCCCCTTATTTTTATTATTGGTGGTTTCCAACTAGGGTGCATGCCGAATGGCACTCCTGATTGGTGCTGTTTGTTTGTTTGTTTGACAAACTATTTTGTATAATTTTATTTCCTTTGTCTCTTTCTCGAAGTGTGTAACTTTGAGTGTCCTGAGAGATGAGGTACTGTTCTGTCTGTTTTAAACTGTTCTGTAAGTTTTAAATATGTACATTGTAGATAACTGTACAGTTCACTCAAAATATATCAATAAATTGATCATATATAGAGTAATGTGGACATTTTTTGACTTGCCAGATTTAGGTATTTTTGCAAAGCAACCAATCTGTTTATAAAAGTCCTATAATAGACAGCTGTGTGCAATGAAACAGTTTGTCTTGTCCTTAGAAGAAGAAATAATCACCCAAATGCCCCACTGGTGTATGTTTTGAATGCGTTAGTTTTCTGTGGGGTTGTTTTTTAACCTATAAGTGTATGCATGAGACAGACTTTTGTAAATAAATTGATTTCTATTATCTTCATGAAGGCTCAGAGTCTGTACTGTGATGTTTTTTGTTTGTTTGTTTTTTTAATTTATTATGAATGTAGAATGACTTACTTTACACCCATATTGTGTCATAACCACACTTAACAATATACAATAATATCTGAAATATACAATAAATATCTGATTTTCAAACCTTAAAATGTTCTTCAAAGCTTCAGATGAAGTCTGTGAGTGATAAACTGAAACGCTAAATAAACCCATTAAAACCAGACATGGCTTCTCTTTCCCAATCCGAGTCGGAATCTGAGAACTCGATGGCTTCGCTTGCTCTAATGGGAGAGAAAGTTCCAAAACTTCCTGGCTGGACCTTTACTGGCATGTTTTGGACAGAACAGGTGACATGTTTGGGGGATGATGAAGACATCATGAAGTTATTCTGTGATGGGAGAGGTGGAATAACAACCTTCATCTCTGGCCCGATGGTCTTGTTTGGAGGGAAGTTATCATACTCCACCAAAAACTGCTTCATTGTAGACTTAGCATGGCTTGTGCTCATAAACTGTCCGTGTGCCTTTGGATACTGCTGTGGGTAATTGCTTGACACCACGGCACTCAGGTGATCTGTCTTGATCTGGTTCTCCTCAGTTCTGCTGAACATGCACGGAATCGTGGTTGGGTTGTACATGTCACCTTTCATGGTGCAGATCTTGTCATCTGAGGAGTTGATCAGCTGTTGACTGAAATTGTCCCTCGTGGAAAACTTTGGCAGTCTTTGTGTCTCCAGGCCAGTGTGGTTCTGATGTGTCTTAAACTGGTTCATAAGGAGACTGTTGGTGGTCGGAACATTTCCACTAGTCTTATTTGGAACAGGAATTCCCACCTGGCGCCGTGACTTGGCTCTTCGGTTCTGGAACCAGACCTGAATAGAAAATTGACATTGGTTTAGAAAGCTGATGCCATTAATAAACACAATAAAACCACACTGGCATACATTCAGAGAACACCAGCAGTAAGGAAGACCGGGGCTAGTTGTCACACTTTTACTAAAACTGAAAGGTTGAACTGTGTTTTCAAGATGCGCATTTTTCAGAAATGTCAAGTTAGGGGAAGGTATTATACAGTATAATTTCATAATTCAAAAAAAAAAAAAAAAGTTACATTCTTCTGTACTGTTATACTATTTAAAAGGTAGCCTACTTTTTACATTGACGAAAGGCCTTACATAGCTAATCGTAAATATATATCAAAACATTACATACATATGTTATGGAAGATGTTCTTTCCTACTACTTTAGATAGTATTTCATTTTTCAAAAGGTTTTTTCTCAAAATATTTTTCTCATTAAAAAAAATGCCTCTCTGAAGACAAGACAAGACAAAAAAATAAAAATAAATAAAAAAATCCCTGGTCAATAGTGTTTGATTTATACATTAATGACAGAAATCTCACCTGAATTCTCGACTCTGGCAAGCCGGTCAGTGCCTCAAGTTTCTCTCTTAAATAAATATCAGGGTATTTGGTGTCCAAGTACACTTTCTCCAGGACGTCAATCTGCTGCTGCGTGAAGTTGGTGCGTTTTCTGCGGTGCGTGAACAAGCTCGCGCTGTCCGCTCTGGAGGCGCTACTGAGGAACCTCACCCTGTCTTGAGTTGCGTAATCTGACGAGAAAATGAGTAAAAATTATTGAAGTTAGACATATTGATTACTTAGTTACTCTCAAATGCATTTCAAGAAAGATTCCTGCGTAAACACCCACCTGTTGTGTGCATGTTAGTCCTCCTTTCCAAATCCGCGGTAGGAAACAGCTGGAATTGTTTTAAGTGTCCATTCTCAAGGTTTCCATGCACGACTGCCATTGTGACCTAGTCCTACTGGTGTTCGGCTTGGAATGATTTGACTTACCTTCGAATGGCATTATATATCCAGTGGGCCAGCCTTCCTTCAAAGGTGATCAAAGTGAACTGATAGGCGGCAGGACGCAGGTGTGAATTTTTGACATTCGTGGCACATTTGCATCTGTAAAAAGTTCGTGTGTGAGTTTAATGGGATCTCCACCCGAATACACATGGCTTGAAAAAACATGTACGTGTATTGTTGGATTGAGATGTTTTCCTGATCAGCTCCTCAGATCAGTTTGCAGCCTTGCACTTTTGCAGACAGCTGGCTTGAGCACAATATGTAGGAATGCATCAGATGATTGTAGTGGAAATTGTCACTGATGTAAAAATGGTTAATATATATATATATATATATATATATATATATATATATATAATTTTTATAATTGAATTCATATTTTATATAGAGATGAAACATCATGAGCATTTCCAAAAATATGGTTGTAGTGGAAAAATCTGTATATTTTTTACAAAATAATTTTTGAAATACTTTGTGATTTTATTTTTCATGTTAGCAGAATTATAAAAATCAGAATCATTTTAAAAATGTAGTAACCTAAAAGTTTTATAATTGAAATCATATTTTATGTACTAATGTAATAAAATATCATGAGCATTTCCAACAAAATATGATTGTAATTGAAATTATGCCACTGATGTAATTTGTGTAAAAAAAAAATAATTATAAAAATGATAAAAATCTGTATCGTTTTCACAAAATATTTAAATATAATATTTTTATATATACATTTACATTTAGTCATTTAGCAGACGCTTTTATCCAAAGCGACTTACAAATGAGGACAATAGAAGCGATCAAAACCAACAAAAGAGCAACAACATGCAGTACACCTAATAAGGTTTTTTTTTTTTTTTGTTTTGTTTTTTAAAGAAACAAGCAGATAGAATAGAAAAAAGAAAGCTAGTGTTAGTTTTTCAAGAAAAGCTAGCAGTTAGAGAATAAATATGCAACTGATAGAGGGTCAAGTGTGTGTGTGTGTGTTTTTTTTTTTAAATAAAAAGAAGACAGATAGATCAAATTATAATTAGATAGATAGTGCTAGAGTTAGAGAGTCAAATAAAGATGGAAGAGATGTGTTTTTAGCCATTTCTTGAAGATGGCTAAGGATTCAGCTGCTCGGATTGAGTTGGGCAGGTCATTCCACCAGGTGGAAACAGTTAATGAAAAAGTCAGTGAAAGTGATTTTGTGCCTTTTTGGGATGGCACAATAATGCATCGTTCACTTGCAGAACGCAAGCTTCTAGAGGGCACATAGGTCTGAAGTACTGAATTTAGGTAATGGGGTGCAGAGCCAGAGATGTAGGCAAACATTAATGCCTTGAATTTTATGCGAGCAGCTATTGGCAGCCAGTGCAAATTGATAAACAGAGGTGTGACGTGCGTTCTTTTCGGCTCATTAAAGATTAATCTTGCAGCTGCATTTTGGATTAATTGTAGAGGTTTGATGGAATTGGCTGGAAGACCTGCCAAGAGAGCATTGCAATAGTCAAGTCTGGACAGAACAAGAGCTTGAACAAGGAGTTGTGTTGCATGTTCGAAAGAAAGGGCCTGATCTTCCTAATATTGTATAAAGCAAATCTGCAGGACCGGGCAGTTTTAGCAATGTGGTCTGAGAAATTCAGCTTATCATCAATCACAACTCCAAGGTTTCTGGCTGTTTTTGAAGGAGTTATGGTTGATGAGCCTAACTGGAAGGTGAAATTATGATGAAGTGATGGGTTAGCTGAAACTACAACCAGTTCTGTCTTAGGTAGGTTGAGTTGAAGGTGATGGTCCTTCATCCAGCAAGAAATGTCTGTTAGACATGCTGAGATGCAAGCAGTTATCGTCGGATCCTCAGGATGGAATGAGAGGTAGAGTTGAGTGTCATCAGCATAGCAGTGTTATGAAAAGCCATGTTTCTGAATGACAGAACTTAGTGATGCCATGTAGACAGAGAAAAGAAGTGGTCCAAGAACAGAGCCTTGAGGCACCCCAGTAGCTAGATTTTGCGACTTGGATACCTCACCTCTCCAAGAAATCTTGAAGGAGCTATCTGAGAGGTAAGACTCAAACCACTGGAGTGCAGTTCCAGAGATGCCCTTTCTCAATAGGGTTGACAGGAGGATCTAGTGGTTGACCGTATCAAAAGCAGCGGACAGATCTAGCAAGATAAGTAATGAAGACTTGGAAGCCACTCTTGCCAGTCTTAGGGCTTCAGCAACTGAGAGCAAGGCAGTTTCAGTCAGATGTCCACTTCTGAAGCCAGATTGGTTGCTATCCAGGAGTAGAGGTCTGCGCGGGACTGTTTTTTTAGTCCCGCTCCCGCAAGATTTTATTCCGCACCCACCCGATCCCGCTATATATTCACTCTTTGTTCACCAGCCGTCTGCTTATAATAACTTTCTTCCCGACCCGACCGTTCCCGCTAAATTTAGATCTCTTTTCCAGAATCTCACATTTAAATTTCCCCTACTAAACAAGAGATAGCCTAACAAATAAAAGTGTATTCTGCACAAAATTGTATTTTTTATTAGCAGAGCTAAAATATGTAACATTTTTATATTTAAATTCATGTTTTAAGGTAAAAATAATTCCAAGGGTTTGGTTAAAAAAAAAAAAAAAAAAAAGTGTGCAATTTAAATATAATATTTTTAAAGTGAGTGCCATATGAGGAAAAAAAACCCTGGGACATAAAAGTCTCCATAGTCAAAGAAAAAAGAAAAAAAAAAAAATCACTATCACTTTTGATCAATTCAGCATCCTTGCTGAATAAAAAGTTCTTAAAAAAAAAAAGAGTTTGGTTTCCCACTTTGTGTCTTAAGTGCTTTTTATCACTCCTTTCACAAGTCACTGCTGCTTTTCCAAGCCACCCTTTGATTGACAGCATCATATGAAATTGTGGCACTATGCCAACCACTAACAGTCCATAAACGCAGTCTGTCTGTGGTTTGTCCCATCTGCAATTTGCACTTTAGACCTTGTGAAATGACATTTTGCTCCACTGAACACTTGTGTGTGGCTTAAATGACTATAAACTAAACTGAAGAAAACACATTTTGCAGCACTTTTGCAGTAATGTTAATGCATGCACTCCTTTAATCCTTTTTGTCTTGTTTTAAAGGCCTCCACTATGAACTTTGATCAAATCCAAGACCACAATGATTAACTCACCTATTCGCAAATATCACCATCTGGAAACATCAAACATAAGGCCATGTCTTTTGATGGAACCAACCGTATCAGCTAATGATCAGCCGTTAACACATCGGATGCCATCTATGATAGACAAAGCGTTCTCACCTCCAGAATACTGCCATAGACAGAGGGATTAGCGAGGGACATTTTGCTTGTAATGTCACAAAGTTGTTGACATCATTTGTCTAGACATTTGTCTAGAGTTTTTTCTTTTCTCTTACTTTTTTGAAAATGGAAAAATATCTAAATATACAAACATAAAAAGCTGGAAGAATGGTAAGAAAAAAAAAAACATTTTAAAAGTTTCAGTTTTCTGTTTAATAAATTATGTCCTTAAAAACAACACTTTTTTGTTAATGAACCCTCTTATTTTTGTTTTATATTCAAATTACTGTAATGCTCTAATGCAAACCCACAAACAAACTTTTATTTTTTTTCCTTCATGAGATAAATAATGTTCTTATGTCATATTTTAATCTTTGAACAATACTTGAGATGAATTTCATGCAAGTGCAGCCATTCTTGGCCAGTAAAATCCAATTTCATTTTGGAGGATTTCATCAAACCTCTGCGATCTTTGGTTACTATTGTGAATAATTCAGTATGCAAAAGTGGATTGTGGAATGTTGCATTGCATTTATATGAATATACCATAACCACTGCACAACAATATAAAAAAAATGTAACAGGCCAATTAATGTGCAATCAGCATAAAACAGCGAAAAGAAAGAAAAAAAAGCACCATAATATGACAAGTCCCATGAAGGATCCAGTCTGAGGATTTGTTGTCCTGTGATGCCTTTATATATTTCCAAACCCTCCCATTGTAGAAAAAATTGCAGCACTTGTTTACACTCTAAAATGTAGCATAACATTTTTGTCAGGAACATGTTTACAATATGAATATCCCAGCATGATAAAATTACATGTTGGTCACTGACTACAGACAGCAATACTGTTTGGGATCAAGTATTTCACTTAAAATATATCTTCATCAATATTCAGTGTATTGGTTTATAACTGGTGGCTTTCCCAAAAAGAAGAAAATACTTCATCAATGTGAATGCTCAAGCATGCAGTGATTACAGCAGATGTTATTAGAGGTGTGTCTGAAAGGGAGGGTGTTTTATTCAGCTCTGACTAATGACTTCCTTTTGTTTTTCACTCTGCTTCCAAAGCTTTTATTCCCCCTATAGACAAGTACAATCTGTTCCAATCTGCATTGTTACTGCATTTAAAACTTAACAAGAAATCAAGAAATATGAGCTGATCCACAAACATTTATCATTTAGTGAGAGAACTGCAATTGTTGAGGGTGTGATATTTGATATTGGCCAATAAAACATTCACACCAAATATCAATCACTTCTTTTGATCTTGGTCTTTTCTGCATTTTTCTCAAATCAGGGCATGTTTCAAGACTGGTTTGAAATGGTAAGCAAAATCATTTTATACAATAAACAAAGATATATACAGCACCCAAAAATAAAAGGTACATTATGTGGAAAAGGAAGTAGAGGTGTCACTGTCATAAGTCTGGCACCCAGACCACACTTCACCAAAGATAAGTGAAGTGTGAAGCTCTCCACTCCCAACACACATAAGGTGCTTCACCTTTGAAATTATCATTTTAAAGCCTCTCCAAAATTCCAGTTTTGCCGTATTTAAGTTATTCCCTTATGCATGAAGCATAACAGGAAAACCCACAAAAATAGGAAAAGCTGTATGTTAGTATAAAGAAATGTTGCATGAAAAAAGTTGAGGTAAAACACTGCACGTTTACATGTCTTGGCTCCTCCAAATAAAGTTGCTCAGACCTATTATAGTTTGTTTCCACACAGTGAAAATGCATGGTTACTGCTGGCAAGTTGAGTTGAAATAAAAAATAAATGAATTCAAATTAAATAAATGCTACTGCCCCAAAGTGTGGGTAAGGTTTATTTAATATTTTCATTCTCAGGGAAAAAAAAAAAAAAAAAAAAAGGTATAAAAGCTGTCACTAGTGCAGTACCTTTACCCCTGAAGGCTGCATATTAGTAACTAATGTGTACATATTAACTCAATGGTATATTTTAGTACCTTTTGAAAAGGTACCGCAATAGTGACAGCTTTTGTACCTTTTTTCTGAGAGTGTTTGATAGAAGTCTCATGCTGACCAAGGCTGAATTTAATCAAACAATACAGAAAACAATATTGTGAAATATTCTTACAATTTAAAATAATTCATTTCAATTTGTCTGTGGCCATACAGAGGCCAAGCGTTTTGGAGAATGGATGGATGTTTTGTATTTGGATATACAGTATGTTAAAATGAATTCAGCATCATTACGCCAGTCTTCAGCATCACATGAGCCTTCAAAAATAATTGTAATATGCTGAGAAACATTTCATAATATCAATACAGAAAACATTTGTGGTGCTTAATGTCAAAACCATGTTGATCCTGAGGGGGAGAAAAAAACAAAAAAAAAACCACTATCACTTGATCAATTCAGCATCCTTGCTGAATAAAAAGTTCTTAAAAGTTTGGTTTCCCACTTGGTGTCTTAAGTGCTTTATCACTCCTTTCACAAGTCACTGCTGCTTTTCCAAACCACCCTTTGATTGACAGCATCATATGAAATTGTGGCACTATGCCAACCACTAACAGTCCATAAACGCACATTTGAGAGATTTTTCCCCTCATTTAACTTAAGAGCAGGACTTTTTTTTTTTTTTGCCTCTTCCAGTAAGAATTATTTTAAAACAGCTGTGCCATCAGTACAAGAGCATCAAGAGGACCAAACAATTACTAATTGCAATTGATATATTGCACTGACATGACGTTCATTTGTTTTGATATTCAAAACAAAGTACAAGTTTATAGACAATGACCTACACCTTTTCTCTGATAAACGTTTTCAGCTTCTGAATTCTTGCATTTTTAACTGAAGCCTACAGGCAATTCTTTTTGGAGAAAAATGCAGGCAAATAAACAGGCAGATTAAGAAAACATGTGCTTTAAATACTTAAGGCAACCAAATACAGAAACACTGCAAATAGGGTCAGAATAAACTTTGAAATATTCATAAACTGCAGATTGATTTTGACCTGGCTTTAACCACTTAAGCATTGCAGAACTTATTGTGAACCTTAAATGTTTAGTTGCATTTGTGAAAGTAAGCTAACTTGCATAGCTTATTTCGTCAAATTTAGGCTAATACCAAAGAGGTGGAATCATTATTGGAACTTAAAAAAAAAAAAAAAAAAAAAAAAAAAAAACACCACACATTGCTGTCAGAAAGTGCATAAATGCCACACCATCTACTGCACCCAAGTTTAACCTCCCAAACTAAAACCACTACGACCTTATGCAGAGGCTGCTCACCTGTACTCTAGCTCGCGAATTATAGGCAAACGAGACTAGTACTACAGGTATTTTCCCTTGGTTTAACGGATTAGTTCCATATAGAAGTGCATATAGCAAAGTGTCAATTACACGTCAGGCTAAAAGTGACAAATAGCAGGACACACCAAGATAGCTTTTTGAACAAGACTTTATTAAGACTGAACCAAAACAGACTAAGAGCTTGAGAGCACTATTTTTCCTGATGACAGTGGTGTTCTCAGGGATTGGACATTAGTCGTCTCTCTTCGTACTTGTCATGGGGGAAAAAAATAAATAAATAAAAACAGCTTTAATTAGAATGTGCAAGATTAAAAAAAAAAAAAAAAAAAAAAATCGTGGGGGAACTTCAGTAGCCATACCTTTCTTTCCATTTTTTAAAGGCATGGGAAGTGGACATTGTCTCTTGCAGATGCCATCACTCTCAGCATCACAAAGCACAGCATCACAGTGTACAAAAATCTGGGGAGAGAAATAGTCAGTGATGCAGCCTAAATACACATGTCTGGGGGGGGTGGATTTTTTACCTGATCCTGGAATACGGCATCATTCTGCACAAAAGTAAACATCTTTATTTCAAAGTGCTTCACATGAGAAGGGTATGGAACGCTGTTAGCAATGACAGGGTGGAAGACTGTCTCGTAACGGTCAGCCAGATTCACACAGCTGTTGAGATCAAGAGACAAATTGGAACACACCCTAACAATAGCTAAAAAGGTAGGACTAGTCAATTAAGGAGGTGAGGTTTACGGTCAGAGGGTTTTAAAAGACATTTTACAAGTTAAAACTTACCCATCTACAATCAAGTCCCATCTTGGAGTAGCGTTCCGGTCTTCTTTCAGAGTAGCCCAACAGTTCTCCAAGACTAGCTCTATCTGAGGATCAGTGGACTGAAGCAGTGCCACCTCAAAGAACAGAGGACTTCTTAAGTACTGTACAACTGGGTAATCCTCCTTTACATAGAAGTTACTATAAGAGCCATCTGGGTGGAGAGGAAGAAAAAAGCAACAGGATTCACAAAGAGCGCTTGATTCCTTGCCACGTAATCCAATAGCCCTTTTACACCCAATATTGATCGGATCACAAATGATCAGAGTACAAACTGCTCCAACAGAATAAAACCACCTGTCAAGTAGAATTGTGGAAAATCTTGTACTACTCTGGCCAAAAGCATACTTCAGTTTCTACGTAAATGCTAAAGGTATGCATACAATGCCGGTGTATAATATGTACAGGGCCAAAATTAAAATGTAGACGCAGCTTGCAGATGCACTTACATTTCAGTCTGCCAAGTGCATGTCCAGCACCTGTGTTTGCGCGCACCACCAAATGAAGTATACCTTGAAAGGCTGTGTGTTCAACTAAAAAATGAAGTATACTTTGGGCTTAAACACACCTGAACAAGTTAATGAAGGTCAGAAATGAGTTTGATCAGGGTTGGAGCCAAACTCTGCAGAAACGTGGACCTTGGGGTGCTATACTGGCTCAAGATTGATGGGAACAGGGCTAAAGTGCCGTTTAAATTGTGTACACGCATGCATAAAACATACATTGGGTGATTTGCTTAAAGTTGTAACTCAAATGCCACCTGCTTGAATATGGGACAGTGAAACTACAACATTTTATCATACCCTGAGCAAGCCTCAGTACAACTTGCAGCTCTCCAAAACCAGTCTCTGGCAAGGGTTCATTTTCCCGTGGCTTTGTGAAGAAAGCAATCGTCTGGGTATCATTTAGCGTGTAAAAGCAGGACATGGTCACACTAATAAGGAGAAAGAAAGTGCACTTTAAAAGTTTCAAAAAGACACACATTAGCAGGCATGATATACAAACTCCAACAGATTCCATCTTACCGATACTCTGGATCAGGAGGACTAGCGGGTACTTCCTTTTTATTCTGCTGGTAAACTTGTAGCCCGTTACCCAGAGTGATTTCATTTTGATACATCACAACGCCATCATAGAACTGAGAAGAGAGAGCAGAAGATGGTGAGAGTTTAATACAAGTACAACTAAAACAAAACCACCTCCATACCGTTCTAGTGGTTCCACAACGGTTTGCTTCAAAAGAGAAGTAGGCGAAGCGATCATTGCTGAATTTGGGTCTACAGGAGGGATCCCTCAGGGTAAGTTGACGAGGGACAAGCTGGGGTACGGATTCTACCTTCACGGCGAGGGCTGACATGGTGCCATTGCTAAAACACTCTGGAAAGTTTGTGCCAAAACCATTACTTCTCTAGGCCGATTGCCAAGGCCTGTTAAAAGCATTAATAACTTGAAAGAAGGCCATGTAAAAACATACCAGTCATGGTCATGGGAAAATTGCAAGCCAGGGAGAAGTCACTTAGTGTCCATTTGTTAATGGGCTCCCATAGTAACACATCAAGCCGAGCCCTCAAGGATGATGGGTACATCAGCTGAAAAGACAATTTACAGCAGTGTCTATGCACGGTAGAGGGGAAAAAAAAAATAAATAAAAAAATAATAATTTTAAAAAGGGAGTCATACCTCAAACACAACATCAGATGAAAGGAAAGGCACTGCCAAGCTCATATGAGTGGCATTCTCCTTTATATCATACTCTCCTCTCCGGTCTGGAGTCATGTCACGCCTACCCATCATAATATGAAAATTTTTGCCCATGTTTCCAAATGAAATTACGACGTAGAATTTCTCTTCATCACAAGTTCCACTCATAGTTGGGAGAACTGGATTGGGGGGGAGGAGATCCATTGATAAATGACATTAAACCTTTGGGTATTGAAGCAGGGAGGGCAACCAACACATTTAAACACCCAAATTAGCAGTATCAGCACTTACTGATATCTCGAAGGGTTACATCAACAGATCCAGTATGGGAGAACGGAGAGTATTCAGGCAGGATCATAAAACCGAAGGTGACAAGAAGAGTATAAACCGTAACAGTCAGATCGACTTGCTAAGAAGGGGGGGGGGGGGGGGGGGGGGAGGAGAAAAAAAAAAAAAAAAAACAAAAACCCAGATCAGATGCAGCAATGAAACGGTCTCACTAAAAATGACATTAGACACTCACAGTTCTGACAACAAAAGCATCAGAGAAGGGAACTTGAAGTCTAAACGCCTTGGAGCCATTTTGAAAGCGTTGTTCCTGTATGTTGATGCCCCTTGCATTGGCCTCTGCCACAGCAAGGACTCCAGTGGAAAAGGTTATATTCACCAACTCGGTGTCATAAAGGAAAGGACCCAAGAGTACGTCAAACATCCTTTGTTCTGCATCAGTGACTACAAGGGGGGGAGGGGGTAGAAAAAAAATAAAATTATAAAAAAAAAAAAACAAAAAAAAAAAAAACCCATTTTGACTGTCAAAGAACCCTCAACACTCACAGTCAACAAAGTGGGGTGGTCTAAGCATAAGAGGGGTCTTGATGGGGAAGAGGACTTTGTATCTTGTAGCATCCATGCCTCCCTCACTCCACAGTAACTCCAGCATTGGCTCAATGTTGTATGTGATATGGTACTGGTTATTTACAGCATGACTCTACAAGAGGAGTTAACCATTAGGTTTAAGCACAAAACTTAAAGTTGCCAAATTAAAAGCAAGAAACCAAACCTTGTAGTAGCCATCCGGTCCACCTATTGGTATTTTCATTACGACTTGATCTTCTACTATAGTCAAAACGTAGCCTCTAGCGGTCATTTGTGCCGAATCTATCTGCTTTCCATCTATTCCCATGAACATATCAAGGAGACTGGTTTCAATAGAACTCATTAGTGGATTAAACCGGGGGAAGTTCCAGGTGATCATCTCATCCGTAAAAGAAAGCCCGCCTGTAAGAGAAGCAATAGATCAGGGTTCCTCCATCTTGGTCTTGGAGATCCACTTACCTGTAGTGTTAAATTCCAACACACCCGACTGATTTTCAAGTGAACCCAAAGACCTTTAATCTGAATTGACCTCTAATGTAATTGGAAGTAAACTCTGTATGGAAAAAGTAGCTCTCCAGGACAAGGTATGAAGAACCCTGTAAATTCTGGGTCAAATGCTATTGGGAATAGGGTCACGTACCAGTTGGACATGCAGCAACAGTATCCAACATGGTTACAGACCACTGTTTCTTGAAGTAGGTGGTCACCCTGAGCATCTTCATGGGGACGCCATTCACCTGTTACAGCAGAATCAATATTGGTTCAAGAAAACTACTAAAAGCAGCACCACATTTTCCATACTCACATTTTCCACATAGGTCTCAGGCATGTCATAACTGCTTCGTAGCACCAATCGAGACCTGGTTGTTGTTACACCATAGCCTGCCCTCAGGGCATCCTCCAACACCATAGCTTTTTGAGTAGGCGTGAAAAACACCATCCTCCAGATGTTGTACCTAGAGGTAGTGGCCTGGAAGATGGCGGGCAGAGCTTGTTTGATCAAGTGGCATGTGCCATGCAAACTCAAAACAAGAGCTGAACCACCGTACCTCAGGAACAGTATTGGTCCACTGGTCAAACATTTGTGTGCGGGGCATAGGCTGTCTACGCAAAGCTGTAATTTCTTCTGGCAATCGGTTAACGGAAACCTAGGAGAAACCATTGTTAGGACATCTGAAGACTACTGTGGCTAGGTATTTGTGTAGCCCAAGCGAGCCAAGGTTTTACCTCCATATAATTCCGAGTGCAAAGAACTTCACGGGGGGCCCATTTGTCATAGTTACAAATCTTTGCCACCTCAAAGATATCTTGTTCCGCTTTGACACCACGCACCCGGACGCGCATGTCAACATCAAACACACGATCATCCTGAATGCAGAAAGAACTATTGAAGTGAAAGATGGCAGGATACAGCAACTCTTTAGGGCCAGAAAGAACCAGTTACCTCATTCGCTGCAAAACAGTTGAGGAGAGAAGCAAAGACTTTGTAGTTACCCCAGGGATCAGAGTCTATACTAAAACCACATTTGGCAGCCAAGCTTGAAGTTAAAGGTTCAATTTGGGAGCCATCTGAAAAAGAAAAGAGGACAAGGTCATGACACAAATGTAGATTACGATTATCTTTCTTGGCAATATAACTAGTTGCAGGTAACTTACTGAGAGCATCAAATTCAACTTGATTTCCAAGAGCTAGGGACTTATCTACAGTTAGCCTCATATAACTTCCTAGACAATCAGTCTTCAGACCTGTTCCTGAAAGAAACAAACAAAGAAAATCAAATGTTAGAAAAAGAAGCCAAATGTTAATGTCAAATGTGGCTTACTGCACCTAAACGAGTACACACATGCTTAAAAAAAAAAAAAAAAAAAAAAAACACAAAACAACATACGTTGGTTAGAATTCTGTGCTGGCACCACATTGAAATTCTTCTGTGCCAAAACCATAACCATCAACAGCCAAAAAGTACTGAAAGAGAAATAAAACAAATGTTAGAAAATAAACAGCAACAAAACATTTGCAACACAGAATCTAACTTACCAAATTCCAAGAAGCCATGTCATCCTTGCTCAAAAACAGGCCTCTCTGTTTTCAGGTGGTCAAGAGCTACAGAAACCACCACAATTTAAATCCTTCTAGTGCAAAAGCTCAAAATAATGTGCATGAAGCTCTCTGAAAGGAAATGTATAAATCAGCTAACTCTTGTGCACAGGTGACGCTTGTCATCAACTAAAGCGCAGGTGTCATGAGTTAACTATTATGCTGCAGTATTCAGAGGGAGGAAGTTCTCACATATTAATGAGTGAAAGCTGAGCTCTGCTAATGACCATCGCAATAAAAATGTAGTATTTCTAAGAATGGTATAAACAGTGTTGGTTACTGAAAAGGTTAAATATATTTGGTAGATTTTAAATAGTTACTGCAGTGTACACGATAAGTAGATTTTCCTTTAAAGTATTTTTAAACTTGAGAATATAAAATATAATGTAATACAATTCTGTTTAAATCCAAAATATAATTTATGATTTTATGTTTGTTTTTGGAGTTAAATATGTCCCAGACATATTCTTGACAGGTCTTGTGAAATTCAACACATTTTAAAAGTTTACAAAGAGCAAAAAATTGGCAAAATGCACATTTTAAAGAATGGGTTTATTTAAAAAACAAACACATAATTATTGCACCCTTTGTGACTGAGAAATCAACAATTAATCAAAGTACTTTGAAATGTACATCATCAGGCATTTTATTTAGAAATGTTTTCATTCTTATCTTGAGCACTGACCAACAGGATTGACCCTTACTCACAAAGTTTGAAAGACTAATAGCAGGTTAATAAATCTTTATCACTCTACATATAGAAACATTACAGTTCTCAGACAAGGCTTAAGACTTGTATCTTAAAATATGTGCCATTGTTTACATTTATAAAAACTACTTATAAAAACTACTTAAACATCCTAATTGAACTATGGCCTAATCCTGGCTAAATCTAAGCCCTGTCTGTGAAACCAGTCCTAAATATTTGAATGTCATTTCAACTCATGACTGCACAATCATATGCTCTTGGATTGTCCATGAGAATGTAACTTATAGTTGAATCAATAGTTTAATGAGCTTGATTATAAAATTTAATGACTAGTTCTCTTCAGTAGCCTCTCTTCAACTTTTCTTCACGGTCCAGTAGTGTCTGCCGCAAACTTTCTTTAGCATCTTTAAAATTAGGATTCAGTTCCAGGGCTCTCCGAAAGTCACTCTCAGCTTCCTTGAAAAAGCCTTAGAAGGAAAAACACATTGAAATCAAACAGCACACATTAGTGGAATACAACAGATTGGCGAAAGCATGCTCTGAGAAAAATAACAAAACTTTAATAGGAATAGTTCATCCAAAAATTTTTATTCTGTCATTAATTACTCACCCTAATATTGTTCCAAACCTATAAGACCTTTCTTCATCTTTGCAACACAAAAATAAGAAATTAAAATAAGATTTTTGATGATATCCGAAATCAGAGCTTTCTGACTCTGCATAGACAGCAACGGAACTACCACGTTCAAGGCCAAGAAAGGTACTAAGGACACCTTTAAAATAGTCCATGTGAAATCAGTGGTTCAGCTGAAATTTATGAAGCTTCGAGAATACTTTTTGTGCACAAAGAAGAGTACTGCAGCTTGTTTACAAGCAGAGGAATGCACACGCATGCATCATGGTATTGTCATGAACTTATGACTGCACGCGCATTGAAGACTGACATGGAAGAGAAGAAATTGTTGAATAAAGTCGTTATGTTTGTTTTCTTTGCACAACAAAAAATATTCTCATAACCTTTATGGTTGAACCACTAATGTCACATGGACTATTTTAACGATGTCCTTACTATCTTTCTGGGCCTTGAATGTGTCAGTTGCATTGCTGTCTATGCAGGGTCAGAAGGCTCTCGAAGATGAGCAAAGTTCTTATGGGTTTGGAACGACATGAGGGTGGAGTAATTAATAACAGAATTTTCATTTATGGGTGAACTGTCTCTTTACGCTGGTTGGATGCTCTGAACTGGTCTGAGCAAGTCTTGCTGGTCTCCCAGCCTAACTAGTACCCTAAAACCTCTCAGGTTGTCTTAAAGTGTTAGGCCTAGTCCACTCAAAAATGAAATTTCTGTCGTTAATTACTCACCCTCATGTCGTTCCAAACCCATAAAACCTCTGTTCATCTTCGGAACACAAATTAAAGTGCCCCTATTATGGATTTTTGAAAATTACCTTTCATGCAGTGTGTAACACAACTCTTAAGTGAATGAAAACATCCTGCAAAGTTTTAAATCTGAAAGTCCACCGTGTTTAAAGTTATTGTCTCTCAAAAGAAAGAGTCGACTCTGAATCATTGAAACCAGTTTTTTAAAATGAATCCCAAGCCGTTTCATGTTGATGTCAACATGAAACATTAGCATAATGCCCACCCACTTGTTGCTCACGCAGACCCGGGATAACTTGTTTTTCGCGTTGGTCTGAATGAAAATGCAAATTCATTCTTTGCCACTTGGTGCGCTTTTGGAGTGTTAAAAATAGCTGTTTCCCAAGTAATGGCTTTACTCAAAGCAGCACTGAGCTCACAAACACTGCTTTAAAAGAAATCGACCAATCACTGCAGATTAGCATCACACAAAGGAGAAGTTTGGAAAAATGAATCATTGAATGAATTGTTTGGGAGTCGTTGAGCAAATAAGGTAAAAAATAAATGCATATTATAAGAAAATGAAAGTGTTTTTTGACCTTGCATGCATGTCAACCTGTTGTTGGGGACTCCCAAAACCAAAATATGAACCTTTCATAACACATAATAGGGGCACTAAGATATTTTTGATGAAATCTGAGAGCTCTCTGATCCTGCATAGACAGCAACACAACTGAAATGTTCCCAGACCCAGAAACGTAAAACAGTCCATGTGACATCAGTGGCTCAGCTTCAATGCAGCACATGCGCACTTTCTCCTGAACGTAAACAACGCTGATTATGTTGAATACATTCTGAGGAAAGCATGCGCATACATCGTGGTACTCTCCAAAATGGTGGAAGACGGTAACTTGGGAGAAGAATTGTTGAATAAATTGTTATTTTTGTTTTCTTTGCGCACAAAATGTATTCTCATAGCTTTGCAAAATTGAAGTAGAGCCACTGATGTCACATGGACCATTTTATCGATGTCATTACTACGTTTCTGTGTTGTGTGAACATTTCAGTTGTGTTGCTGTCTATGCAGGGTCAGAGAGCTCTCAGATTTCATCAAAAATATATTAATTTGTGTTCTGAAAATGAACGAGGGCGAGTAATTAATGACAGAATTTTCATTTTTGGATTAACTAATCCTTTAAGCAGAGTTATGCCAATTTTTCACAAGCACTGATATGATGCATGAAGAAAATAGTTAAAAATTTATCTACAGCAATGTAAGCCCCTGTTTAATGGTTCAACTTTGTACTTACCCAATCTGTAACGTATCAATCCCCTGTTATAAAGTGGCACTTCAAACTGGCTGTTGATCTGTATGGCAGAGGTATAGTCATCCATGGCTTCATAAAAATCCACCCGCAGATACTTCACCTGCCCTCGGTTATTATAGGCAATGGCCAAATCATGAGCACTGCAGTCTCTAGATAAACATAAAATGTGATTATTAGCGAAAACATGCTTGACAGTTTACATGCAGTCTGTGCTAATGTTTACCAGTGTCCTCCTGACTAATTTATTCAAATAAACTTACAGTCGTTAATACCTGGATTTGGTGCAGGACTCGATGAATTGTGTGTATAATTCCTCTGCTGGTTTATAATTCTTACTATTGAACTCGTCATGCGCTTTTTGTAGGATCGTGAGCTCGCTGTCCTCCATGAGACACACTACTACTAGCGAGAATCAGCTCATGCATATTAATTAGTGCGTACTGACGTTTTACTTTTTCCTGGAACGTCCTGTTATTGAACCTAATTAATATTCATGAGAATGAGATAGTTTGCCAAGTAGATGTTTCTATGTACTGGCGGTGTGCGAGCGCCACCTCTGAGCCGGAGTGTAATAATTAGCAGTCAAAAGCTAAATAAAATGACCAATTCAAAGCGCAATATTAAATAAGGATGGAATGGTGTCAAATCCCCTGCAGCTAAATATATAAAATCCCCAAAAACATTTTAGTTAGGCTACCATTAGCCGATCAGATTTTGTCATTTAGTTTTGTATCATAACTTGTACATTTAGTTGAACATTATATGAAAATACATTTTCACTTTATGTATTACAACGTAAACATGTGAAATAAACAGTTGTTTGTATCGCACCTTACGTAGGCTGATGCAGTGATTACCATATCAAAATAAATTCACCGTAAACTGACTACATAGGCCTACTGCATAAATATTGCAACTAATGTTGTATCACTTTGCTAATTCTGCATAAAGCACAAATATAGGCCTACCTGTAAGATTTCTAGAGTTTCTCCCCATTGTCCTCACAATCATAAAAAAACTTAGCACAGAAATTCACCTCTGGGTATGTCAATATATGCACGGCCTTTCAGCATACCATTTTTTTATGATGGACATACCTAACCTTTTTAACTGTGGTGATTTGCTGGGAAATTTGTCTTCTCCATGCATACCCTTGAGGTTAGGATGTGAAAATATTTACCAGACCTGTTTTTCACCCGGTCTATGACAGAATAGATGGTGGAAGGTATATGTGTACACAGGGAATGCTTTGAAGAGAATACAGATAATTCATGGCCACCACACTGTACCAGTCAAAAACAAGACAGTAGAAATATTATAGAGCCTATTTCAAAAAGAATTGTGAATGTTTTTAAGAGGCAAAGAGTTTGAAATACACCAATGGTGCCTGGTGCACCGTCACCTCGAATCTAATGATCTTTGCTCACCCTTATGACCCTTATGAAATATTGGTGTTTGCTGTGAGAATTAACATGTTACACTGAAGTCTCATGTGAGCAAAGCCTTGAACACTCCTGATCTCTCCTCTCCAAAATATTTCTTTCATTCCATCTCCTTGCAACCAGATGAACACTTTCTTTGTTTGCTTTAACAGGTCATTGAGGAATATCAGTTGATGTGATCTTGAAAATGTCCCAGTTCCTGTAGGTTGTGAATCGATTTTAAATGGGATTTGGGATGAGAGGGATTTTGATGTTCTCTGTCAGCCTGAATTTGTGGGATGATCAAATGTTTGTATAGCATATATGTGTGATTAAATAGATGAATATCCTGATCAGGGGAATTTCACAAAGCTTGTCAAGAACATGTTTTCCTACAGTTCACCTGGCCAGTGATTATATGATTATGTTTAGTCAACGGCTAGACTGAAGGTCTACAGTTGGTCTGTAATGGTCAAGATATTGATTCAAGCACATCTCACAGTGGTTGCAGACAGACAAGTTCTTCACATCTTACTGTTAAACCTATAGTCTGTCTAGCTAAACTACGTGAAGATGATTTCTATAGGGACACCTGTATCGTTTCAATACACTGTGAGCTATGAAATCAAAGCAAATATTATGAACAAAGACTTTGAGACTGTTGATTAAAAGTGTTACACGTTTTAATACAATGAATATTACTGCTTAGTTATAAATATTGTAGACTACAATGTCTTTAACTGTATACATGAGAGTCTACATAAGATTAAACAATAAAAATATGAACATTCTTTCTTTGACATGAACATAAGCAATAAAAATACACCTTTGATAATGATCCTTAGTAAAACTGGTTACAATACGTGGTATAATTTAGTCTATTTAAATGAGATTTCTTTTGACCATTTCTAAGAAGCAAAAGAACATCATTATACATACATTCCAGCACTTCATGCATGATTTAATCTCTTATTAATATTATTTACTATTTGAATATGGTTAATCTTTTTTTGTCAACGTGGTTTAAGAAACATCATCTGAACATAAGCCACGTTCCAGTTTTAAAGCTATTCATGTGATCAGTGTGGCCCGTGATGAAGCTTCAGTGATGAAACAGAAGCCGTCTTGTTGTCTAGTGCTTCATATCCACTCCAGTGATCGCTGAAAGTTCACAGAATATGTTGACCCCTGATGAACGGAAGTAAAAATCAAACTTTTAAATGTTTAATCAGCATAAATCATGCCAGAGAATCAATGCTTACCAAGAAATGCTCTGTTACATGCGTCCCAGTGTGTTTTTCATTTGTTCAACCTTTCTTGTGACAGCAGAAAGTATATTGACTGTTAAGGTTAAAGGGTTTGAAACACACGGTTTCCAGAAACAAATATAAAAGTAATTAAGCTCAGCAAATGATGTTAGAATTAAGATTTTTGTGTGAATTATTCTTTTAAGAGAGATGATTTGCATTGCATTCATTATGGGAAATGTAGTTCCACTAAAGGCCCCAATGTACTTCAAGCATAACTGAAGAACGTTATTGACGTGTGATGTTATTTCGAAAGGATATGTTTGGCGTTGAGGTCCTGTAGGGAGGTTTGTGTCTGCCTCTGGAAAGCCAGTCGGGCCTCACACATGCAGGGGTCCTGAACGATCTCCACTTTCACCTCTTCACAATCAAACATCACAGAAAATACCTTGCCAAAGGGTGATTTAAATTAGGGGTAATTATAGATCAAATTATCTACCCCACCCCCAAACACAAAGTGAAAGTTTCTTAGCAAATATGTAACACTTTTCAACACAGTTTATGCAATGTTGCTCTTTTCTGAATTTCTTACAACATTGTGAGAGTGTTACATATTATGAGTTTACATCGATGTTGAATCAGTGTTCAACTGACTCAACATGTCAGAAATTACAAGACACTGACAGATGGAGTTTCCCTAGTGACTACAATTTATTTTAATAAATGATTTCTGCAGGATCATGACTGGAATAATGGTTGCTGAAAATTCAGCTTTGCCATCACAGGAATAAATAGAAAACAGGTCTTTTAATTAACTATAGAATTTCACAATATAACATTTTAAATTTTATTTATTTATTTTTTTTCAAATAAATGCAGCCTTGGTGAGCATAAGAGACAAATATACAGGTGCATCTCAAATTAGAATGTCATTTATTTCAGTAATTCAACTCAAATTGTGAAACTCGTGTATTAAATAAATTCAATGCACACAGACTGAAGTAGTTTAAGTCTTTGGTTCTTTTAATTGTGATGATTTTGGCTCACATTTAACAAAAACCCACCAATTCACTATTTCAACAAATTAGAATACTTCATAAGACCAATAAAAACAAAACAAAACAAAAAAAAAACATTTTTAGTGAATTGTTGGCCTTCTGGAAAGTATGTTCATTTACTGTATATGTACTCAATACTTGGTAGGGGCTCCTTTTGCTTTAATTACTGCCTCAATTCGGCGTGGCATGGAGGTGATCAGTTTGTGGCACTGCTGAGGTGGTATGGAAGCCCAGGTTTCTTTGACAGTGGCCTTCAGCTCATCTGCATTTTTTGGTCTCTTGTTTCTCATTTTCCTCTTGACAATACCCCATAGATTCTCTATGGGGTTCAGGTCTGGTGAGTTTGCTGGCCAGTCAAGCACACCAACACCATGGTCATTTAACCAACATTTGGTGCTTTTGGCAGTGTGGGCAGGTGCCAAGTCCTGCTGGAAAATGAAATCAGCATCTTTAAAAAGCTGGTCAGCAGAAGGAAGCATGAAGTGCTCCAAAATTTCTTGGTAAACGGGTGCAGTGACTTTGGTTTTCAAAAAACACAATGGACCAACACCAGCAGATGACATTGCACCCCAAATCATCACAGACTGTGGAAACTTAACACTGGACTTCAAGCAACTTGTGCTATGAGCTTCTCCACCCTTCCTCCAGACTCTAGGACCTTGGTTTCCAAATGAAATACAAAACTTGCTCTCATCTGAAAAGAGGACTTTGGTCCACTGGGCAACAGTCCAGTTCTTCTTCTCCTTAGCCCAGGTAAGACGCCTCTGATGTTGTCTGTGGTTCAGGAGTGGCTTAACAAGAGGAATACGACAACTGTAGCCAAATTCCTTGACACGTCTGTGTGTGGTGGCTCTTGATGCCTTGTCCCCAGCCTCAGTTCATTCCTTGTGAAGTTCACCCAAATTCTTGAATCGATTTTGCTTGACAATCCTCATAAGGCTGCGGTTCTCTCGGTTGGTTGTGCATCTTTTTCTTCCACACTTTTTCTTTCCACTCAACTTTCTGTTAACATGCTTGGATACAGCACTCTGTGAACAGCCAGCTTCTTAGGCAATGAATGTTTGTGGCTTACCCTCCTTGTGAAGAGTGTCAATGATTGTCTTCTGGACAACTGTCAGATCAGCAGTCTTCCCCATGATTGTGTAGCCTAGTGAACCAAACTGAGAGACCATTTTGAAGGCTCAGGAAACCTTTGCAGGTGTTTTGAGTTGATTAGCTGATTGGCATGTCACCATATTCTAATTTGTTGAGATAGTGAATTGGTGGGTTTTTGTTAAATGTGAGCCAAAATCATCACAATTAAAAGAACCAAAGACTTAAACTACTTCAGTCTGTGTGCACTGAATTTATTTAATAGACGAGTTTCACAATTTGAGTTGAATTACTGAAATAAATGAACTTTTCCATGACATTCTAATTTATTGAGATGCACCTGTATATATATATATATATATATATATATATATATATATATATATATATATATATATATATATTTTTTTTTTTAATTAATTATTTCTGAATGACCATGACTGAAGTAATGGCTGCTGAAAATTCAGCAGCCAATTATATATATATATATATAAATAAAATAATTGCATTGCTTGGTGAGCATTAGAGATGTTCTTCAAACATTCGAAAAAAAATAAAAATAAATTTTGACATAATACAAGACGACTTTCTGGTTAGGTAATGCCCACTTCATAATATATCATCATGTGAAAAATACTAATGTTTTAAGTGGTGCTTGCTTGATTTTTTTTCCCCCTCCAATATTCAGTGGCTATTGGAGTCATTATTTCCAGTATCAATGTCTATTGGACTGTCTATTGGAATTTTTACCCATTTTTCATATAGGTATCATTCCTGCCCACAGCACATGAAGTGGATGGTTACAGAAAACATGTTTGAATAGTACTTCTATAAACTCTTACGTTTTTTGGAACATGTTTTCTTGTCTTCTTGCAACACAAAACCCCGGTGGCACTCACAGTGATAGGAAGCATCATCGTTGACACAAATGTGTTCACATTCATGACCCAGTGCACAGTAGTCCAGACCAGCAATAAGTTAAAACTCTAGAGCCCTGAAGCTAACAAATCTCAGCAACACATGACAGGAAAATGCAACTAAATTATTTTATAGCTCTAATTGTTCACAGTTATGTAAAATTCTCCTTAAGAGAATATTCCACAAGACAATCATAATTCTCAGCTTGCTACAGAAACCTATCATAAAATGGTATGATAGCAATACCATTTATGAAGGTCTAAAGCAGAAAACTCACTGGCACAACCATCTCCATCAGCATCACTGGCTTTGAAACATGATTTCTTGTCCTGCATAAAGACAAAGCCAGCAAGACACGAGCAGTAATATGAAGAACCACTGGAGACGCATGTGTGTTGGCAGTCGTGGCCCAACGCACAGGAATCCACACCTGAAATAAGCCATAGTGCCGACCAAAAGGTGGGGGATTTCAGAATACGTTGCAAAAAAATTTCTTTAAAATAATATTAACAGCAATCTGATCACAAGCTAGGTCCATCTTTGATGGAATTTAATTTGATGTTTTTAGATCACGAAATGGTATGAATGAAGTCATAGTCATTTCTGATCGTAACTCACTAGCACTACCTTCACCATTTTGGTTGCCCTCATTCTTTTTGTTTCGGTCACCCTTGTGTATACTGTTACCATGTCTGTAAGCGGCATTTGCAGTGATACGAGTTGCCACTGCTCACACAAATGTGTTGACAGCTGTGTCCTATTTCACAGTCATCCACATCTGGAACAAGCCATTGGACATCTACAGAAACACTGGCAATACTGTACAAGAAAATCTCCTTTAAAACAAACAAAACCAAAACATCAGGAATTTTCCATTGAAGGCTTTGGGGTTTGAGTAAATGTTGTGTAAAACAGTGGAAAATGTCATTATAGCCGAGTTTATCATCTAACTTGAAGCAAAAAACTATTTGATACTAACACTGACTCATCAATGAGATTTTTGGAAGTAATTGGAAAAATAAAAACTTTGAACTTTGTACTGCAAATAATCTTGTTCCCAGTTATTTTTTTCCTACTTTTCACACATTTTAAGTAAAACAAGCTACTTTTTAAATAAATTTATATTGTTTTAAGAATTTTTACGATATTTTAATAATAAATTGAAAAATCTTTTTTTAGTTTTGGGTTTTAAGCTTAATTTCCTGACATTTTCAAGCCAACATGTAACCAATATGCCGTCTGCTCCATTTGCCCCAAAATGAAAAACTATCTGCCTGTAAAAATGTAGCTATGGTTTGTCATCTGTCTCAGACATACAGAAACACTGACACTGATGTTACTGCTATACTGTTTTGACAATGAAACAGTACAGAAGAAGAAAGTCCACAGTAATTCAACATTGATTTTGAATGGGTTGAATCAGTGGCTAGAAGTCCAGAATTCAGCTGCTAGTGAGCTGGATTGGAGGACAAAAATCATTACATTGCACACATTTAGCTAAATTACTGCTCTGTTCCAAAACCTAGTGAGCTGCCTTGAAACAATGTATCTTGAAGCGCAAAGACTGTTCCAAAACAACAGCTACAAGATTGTGCTGCCTTCTAAAATATAATTCTGGCCAAAATCTAATGCAGCAGTGCATTCATACATGCAACTAATTAAAATAGAAATCTTTAACAAATATTTGTGCTATGTGTTTTTATTCTCATGAAGTTTTGCGTGCTAATTTTTATGCTCATTGGACTCTTTTGTGTCAAGCCTCCTGTATGCTTTATGTGAAGAGCACTATCTGTGTGACATGAGTAAAGTGTCCCAAATGCCTCGTTTTTTGAGTTTGCCTGATGGTTAGAATGCTGCCCATGTAAGCAGTAGACAAAGCAGCTCACTATGTTTGGAACAGAATTTACATCTTCATGTAACCTGTAACTTAGCACACACAATAAAATAAATGATATCATATGATATCAAGTAATACAATCAGAACAATAAGCTGGCAAGCAATTGCTAGCTAAAGAGGTTAGTTTAATAGGATTGCTGGTATTGTCGCAATATAAGCATTCTCTATTATTAAGCTTAAATTAGTCATTGTTAGAGAAAATAAAATATGTTAGTACTAAGTATGTCTTCAAAATGTAAAGTAAAGCAGTTACCATAATCTGCTGGCTCTTACGTTTTAGGGAACATGTTTTCTGGTCTTCGTTCAAAATATAGCCCTTCCGGCACTTGCAGTAAAAGGAGGAGCCACTGTTGACACATATGTGCTCACAGTCATGTCCCATTGCACAGGCGTCCATACCTGGAATAAGCTTTCATTACCCGACTGGAGTGAGGAGGCCACCATAGCAAGAGTAAGTTTATGGGCAAGCAACTGTCTGGATTTCTAAAATTAAATTGCTTTAGTTTTAAGAAAAACAAAAAATGCTTGTACTAAATGTCTAATGCGATAAGTCCCTTAAAGACACACTGGAAACTTTTTGGGACTTTTATTGGGTCTTATATGATAATATTGCTCAAATTATATGCCCTTAGTTTGCATAGCATTTAGCATTAAATCAGTATGTTATGAAACTAGCTGCATTAAGCAAATTGTTTGGACACTTTGAAGGCTTAACTAGCAAGCACTTTTCTAGCACAGCACTTGATTGAGCAATTTTAATGTCCAAAAGATCGACTCTTGCCCTGAAAAAGACAAACAATTTTAATTACCCACAAACAGTCAAATATTCAAAGCTCTCAATTATCAGAGGTTTCTATGAAAAACATACTTGAAGTACACTAGTCTTACAACAATTGCGTGAAAAGACATTGATAATATTAAATACCGAGCATTCCATTCCAAGACCTTCGTTCCACAAAAATAGGATGCAAAGCACATACATTAGATGATTCAAAGCATTCAAAAGAGCCAAACGTAGAAGAATGCTTCTTTGAATGATCGGTGGACTTTTTCAGCACTCACATACTGAAGAAAGATTTCCTTCAGAATGTGCTGCGATCCAATGATTCAAACTTCTGGAAAACAAGATAATTACCTTGAAACTTATAATTCCAAATGATCATAATGCATGGATTTAATGTCTGAAGTAAACTACAATTTTAAATTTGGTATTCAGACCCAACGGTTTTCTAGAGAATGAATCATCACCCACTTCCAAGGACTGATATATATCTTGTAAAAAGGAAACACAGAGCCCCATCTCCCCTTTTTTGCATTAATCCTACCGCACAATGTCTCCCGGAACTTCGAGGTGAGCTTCTCAATGACACCGTAGGTCTCCACGTAGAACACATGGTCCTCAAGTGGATTGCTGGCCATGAGCTTCAGTGACTGCTTGTCAGCCCTGTCCACTCCGACTGCATAAATCTCAATCCCCGAAGCTCGTGCTGCAGCCGACACCTCCTCGACTTGGTCTTGAGGATGTCCGTCGGTGACAATGATGGCAACCTTTGAGATGTTCTTCGATTTAGGCCGTGCTCCTGACTTTTCTGTGAAGGCTTCATCCATGGCTTTCTTGATGGCCATACCAGTCATGGTTGCCGCAGCGAGGGGTTCGATGCGGTTGATGGCTTGCTTTATAGAGTCCTTCGTGAGATGGTTCTTCAGCAGGAACTCAATTTTGACCGTGCTGGCATAGTTCACCACTGCGACACGTGTGACATCAGGGCCAACGTCAAGAGTGTCCACCATGTCAGCCAGGAAGATCTTGACCTTCTCAAACTCACCTGGACGCACGCTACGTGAGCTGTCAATGATGAAGACCAGGTCCAGTGGCCGGCTCCTACATTGTGAATCTGTTGCTGAGAGTTAAGCAGAAATGGTTAAGCACTTCAGAATTTTGTCTATGTCGACATGATATAATGAAGACTGGCGTGTTAGTTCATTAAAGGATTAGTAAAACAACCAGATTTAAAGTTGACGACATATGTTTTGAACCAATGGAATGGTAAATATGAGTAAAGAACATTCTTTGCATGCAAACAAAAGTATTAGTCAAATTAGATTAGTCAGTTTACTAAAAACTGAGTTTGGTCATTTCTAAAACAAATCCCATTGCATTTGAGCAAAATGACATACTTTGACTCACTGGAATACTACAATGCTTCTGGAATATGGAAAATTCACTTTTTCTGATATATACGGTACCCTACAGCAGGAATTAGCCATGACTCAGGATAAATGGGCCCTTAATGTCATTTTGCTTTGTCAACCTTTGCAACAAAGAAACTTTTAGATCCTTACTGCTTTAATGTGACGTGTGTCTAGTCTTGCTACTGAAGGGCCACTGTCCTGCAGAGTTTACGTCCAATCCAGATTAAACACACCTGAATCAACTAATCAAGGGACTTTCGCACCCTAGAACTATCGGCAGAAGTACCCGCTTTTTGGCGTTTGCAATGCAGGAACTAGAACGTATTTCGTTCTAGGAATTCCACTTGAGGGAACTAAATTAGCTCCTACTTCAGAGTAGGGCATAAAACAGTTCTATAGGAACTATCAGTGATGCAAGTGTATGCTGATTGGCCAAATGCATACGAAACACTGACTACCCAACATTTTTAAAAAGCCATGAAAAAATATTTACTCCACAAACATGGAAAACAGCGATAGCAGCATTTAGCTACCTGTTGTCTGCAGCGCGGTGTTCTTTTCTCTGCCTCGATGATATGTAACACTGCAAGTTGTCATTGGAGATTTAGTCAGATTTTCATACTCTTTCAATCGCATAAATTGTGTGCTTACATTCCATCTCCGTTATTACGAAACCCACAACTCTGATCACGCGTCCTCCATTCACCGGTTGTTGACGTTTGTAGATGCGTGCATAAAGACACCACTGTCGGCTGCTTCAGAGTTCCTCCTGCCAGTGCAAATGCGAACAGGAAAATGGCACGAGGGGGAAATTGGTTCTCTAGGAACCACCATGCTGACTATAGTTCCTAGATCTACATGGTGTGAAAACCCCTAAGGTCTTCAGAATAACTAGAAGCTTCAAGGCATGTGTTGGGGCTCAACTATGCAGGACATTGTCCCTCCAGAAGCAGGACTGGATACCCCAGCATGAACAGATGGAGGGTTAAACGAAGCAGTACAGTATACATAGAATTATACCTGTCCTCCCTGTGATGGCTACCCTGCCATGGGTAATAATCCTCTTTGGTGCCTCTGGTAATGATTCTTGTGGCACAGTAGACATTAGCAGGAACTGTGGTGGCGCGGTCTGAAGATATGCCTCTTGTGTCAAACTGGATGTTGTTGACAGGGATTGGGATGAGATCTTTGAGGAATAAGGCCTTAATCTAAGAGTGGACATTGGGACAGGCTGAGGCGAAGCGCTTTGAGGATTTGTCTCTGGTATCAGTGTGGATGCTGGCAGGGATTCTAGGTAGGCACTTTGGTCATATGGCTCTAACGGTGATTGGGGTGGGATTCTTTGAGGATATGGCCCTCTTGAATAGGTGAACTTTGGCAAGGGTTGGGATAAAGTGCTCTGAGAGCACCTCTCCGGTGTAAGGGTGGATGTTGGCAGGGATTCGGGGAAGGTACTTTGAGGATATGCCTCAGGTGTCATGGTAGTGGTTGGAAGGGATTGGGAAAATGCACCTTGTGAATTTGGTTCTTGAGCCAGTGTTGACAAGGATTGTGGCATAGGTTTCTGAAGCAGGGAGAGATTCAAAGATTGTGAGGTTGCCAAGGTCATTGATGGCTCTGATTGGTAAAAACCTGTCTCGGCAGCAACCGTTGGAATGGTTGGTTGGTTATTTGTTAATTGCTCCGGAAGAACCACAGATTTTTCAGGACCTACAGTGGTGTGAAAAATTGTTGGCCCCCTTCCTGATTTTTAATTTTTTTTGCATGTTTATCACACTTTAATGTTTCATATCATCAAACATATTTAAATATTAATAAAAGATAACACAAGTAAACACAACATGCAGTTTTTAAATGAAGTTTTTTATTATGAAGGGAAAACAAAATCCAAACCCACATGGCCCTGTGTGAAAAAGTGCTTCCCCCTTAAACCTAATAACTGGCTAGGCCACCCTTAGCAGCAACAACTGCAATCAAGCGTTTGCGATAACTTGCAATGAGTCTGTTATAGCACTGTGGAGGAATTTTGGCCCACTCATCTTTGCAGAATTGTCGTAATTCAGCCACATTTGAAGGTTTTCGAGCATGAACCGCCTTTTTAAGGTCATGTCACAGCATCTCAATAGGATTCAGGTCAGGACTTTGACTAGGCCACTCCAAAGTCTTCATTTTGTTTTTCTTCAGCCATTCAGAGGTGGACTTCCTGGTGTGTTTTGGATCATTGTCCTGCTGCAGAACCAAAGTTCGCTTCAGCTTGAGGTCACAAACAGATGGCCGGACATTGTCCTTCAAGATTTTTTGGTAGACAGCAGAATTCATGGTTCCATTTATCACCGCAAGTCTTCCAGGTCCTAAAGCAGCAAAACAGCCCCAGACCATCACACTACCACCACCACCATATTGTACTGTTGGTACGATGTTCTTTTTCTGAAATGCTGTGTTACTTTTATGCCAGATGTAATGGGACACACACACCTTCCAAAAAGTTCAACTTTTGTCTCGTCAGTCCACAGAGTATTTTCCCAAAAGTCTTGGGGATCATCAAGATGTTTTCTGGCAAAACTGAGACGAGCCTTTATGTTCTTTTTGCACAGCAGCGGTTTTCGTCTTGGAAGTCTGCCTTGCAGGCCATTTTTGCCCAGTCTCTTTCTTATGGTGGAGTCATGAACACTGACCTTAACTGAGGCAAGTGAGGCCTGCAGTTCTTTGGATGTTGTTCTGGGGTTTTTGTGACCTCTTGGATGAGTCGTCGCTGTGCTCTTGGGGTAATTTTGGTCGGCCGGCCACTCCTGGGAAGGTTCACCACTGTTCCATGTTTTCGCCATTTGTGGATAATGGCTCTCACTGTGGTTCGCTGGAGTCCCAAAGCTTTAGAAATGGCTTTATAACCTTTTCCAGACTGATAGATCTCAGTTACTTTCTTTCTCATTTGTTCCTGAATTTCTTTGGATCTCAACATGATGTGTAGCTTTTGACTTTTTAACTTTTTCACACAGGGCCATGTGGGTTTGGATTTTGTTTTCCCTTCATAAAAAAAAAACCTTCATTTATAAACTGCATGTTGTGTTTACTTGTGTTATATTTGCTTAATATTTAAATTTGTTTGATGATCTGAAACATTAACGTGTGACAAACATGCAAAAAAAAAATAAATAAATAAATAAAAAAAATCAGGAAGGGGGCCAACAATTTTTCACACCACTGTATATATGGTTGTTGTGTAACAACAATGGGTTGATTTGACACCACCACTGACACGCTTGTACTTTCCCCTGATTCTCCTTTAAGTACAACTGCTTGTTCTGGATCTTTAACTTTTTGGCAAACTATTGGTGCCCATTCACCTCTCAGCTGCATGCTTGCCTCAGTTGGATACTGGTTATTATTTGTATTATGCACCTTTGTGGTTGGTGTGTCTTTGAGCCAGTCATGAACTTTGGGTTGAGAAGGAGCTGTGGGTCCTGGATAAGCTACTGGGATAAGATGGGGCAAAATCTTCCTCCTCTGTTTGTTAGGGACATCAGGTCCATCTAACCAGTATTTACTCCTGTATACTACAGACCATCAGAAGGTTGAAGTGGAAGAGGAAATTAGCCAAACAGAAAGTCAATCAAACAAATACAACTGGCATTGTTTGCAATGCCCTAATTCCTCATTGTTAAAACATTTTACAATACATGCCACTCAGATATCACACAAATGCTTTTTTGTAGCATTCATGCACTTCAAGGAATAGTTCACACAATCATCATTTACTTACCCTCATGTCATTTCAAACCTGTATTTGTATCTTCTGCAGAACACGAAAGAAGATTTTTGAACAGCATTGGGATCCAACAACATCGGACCCCAGGGACTTTTATCATTTGGACAAAAGATACATTTTTTCAAAATATCATCATGTTTCACATGTGAAAATACAGAGTAAAAGAATTTTCATTTATGGTTGACCTATCCCTTCAGTGCTTAAATGTGCATGTATTTTATTTCATATTTGCTATTATAAATGCACTAGACAAATTTCTAACATTGTGCATTGCACTAGAAACTTCCATTCATATTCCTGTTACAGCATGCACAAAGTCAACAAACAATTTTTGTAGTGCATCAAGGAAAATAATGAAACAATGAATGTTCCATTGCAGTGATGTAGAGTAGTTCAAGATACAATGCAAACATTACCTGAGAAACATTAGAATTAAGAAAGTGGATTAAGATCTGGAATTTACCTGCTGGGTTCAGCGTCCGGTGTGGAAGCGCATGATTTCTTCTTTGTGCGTAACTTTGTACTAAAATGTGGGATGGATTGTTAAAGTCATAGGATTCACAGAGATCGACCAGCAGAAGAGAGAGGCAATGTACCAAACTCCCAATGAAGGACTTCATTGTTTCTCCGTTCTTCTCAAGTCTGCTTCAAGTTTGTGTGCGGTCCTCGTCTAACTGACACCAGTATGATTCCTACAGCATTCTAGACTGCACATTTAAAGGGTTGACAAGAAACGTGTCAGATTTTTGTCCAATCCAAATACAGAAGGGGGAGTCCCACATCAAATTACTTGTAATCTGATATTTTAGATTTACAGATGTAATAAAGCATAAGTAAGTAATACTAATGAACCAAATGTCCATTGGGGGAAAAAGTCTGATGGCAGATGTGTTATTTTGAAGTGTTTATTGAAGTAATTAGATTACAGAACATGTACAAGAAAAGAAACAGACCACAAAATAAAATAACATGCATCCATTGATTTATACGCATATTTATATTTCCTTTTTTGACTCTACATCATTGTTGTTCATGTGAGGATTCCTCTTGCATGTTAACCAGCATTACCCAGTAGTTACCATGAAAACAGATCACTGTGACGGCTGCCAACATGATGGTGTACAATGGTTCAATGGATGGAAAACACACACACACACACACACACACACACACACTAATTATATAAACAAGATAAAAGTGCTTTGAGCTTTCACGTTTCGAAGGATGAAAGTCTTACGTCCACTAATAAAGTACACAATGGAAAAAATATATATTTTAACCATCACACTGGATCGTCTAAACAGATTTTTAAACTAGCAAAACAGATTTAGGAGATTCTAAATGCAAGTGCCCTGTCAAGTTGTAGGGCAATGTTGATTTTCACAATACGTCCACTACTATGACAATCAGGAAAAAACACAGCATTGAAAAGCATGGAAAAATAAAGATCTCAAGGTGGCAAGTAAAGTGAAAGCTTTCATTGGTAAAAATTTCAAACGGCAGATTATCTGCCCCATCTCAGAATCATTTCATTAGTGATTGACTATGAACTATATAATTCTGTTATAAGCACAATTTATTGCAGAGCCCGAGTCATGATGTCCACAAAAGACCATGGCATTTCAAATCTCAGATACAACACTAAGTAATTAAAATAAATCTTGCCACAACCTGATCTCTTCCCCAACACCGTGCCACTTCAACCGTTTTCCTATAGTTTTACAAAAATAGATCTGCAGTGATGAACTGTTACAGAGTCATGCGAAAGAAAGAGTCATGGATAAGTCTATGCAAATATGTAAGCTGCTGATGTGATGAGTGGACGCTGGGAGTCTAAACGCCCTCCATGTGTTGGAATGGAAGGCAGGATCGAAAGGCAAAGATGAGTGTCTGCATTGGCTTTTACTGAAGAAACCAGTCAGGGGAATTCAAGCTGGCATGTAAGGAGGAGGAGGCTCCTTCGCTGGCATTGTCATGGCCATTTCATAGGTGGGAAGGATGTACTATGATAAAGAGAAGATGCCAGTGAAACCAATCTGAAGTCATATTTCTGGACAAAACTACATGATACTCCTGTGCTAGCAAGCAAAAACGATACAGCTGGGTTCTGTTGAGGACTGGTGAAAAAGAAACATTGCTCAAAACCTCTTTCGAAGGCAAAGAGTGCCCTCTACTGTAACAGAGTGAATGGTGTATTTTAAGGGGCTACATTTTTACTACTGAGGGAGGTTATGATGCTCTCCTTTTCAGAATAAAAGACCAACAAAAAAGGAAATCATTGTATCTGTTCCCATAATCCACTAGTACAACAGGCCAGTGTTGATACTGTTAATAGAAAACTATTAAAAACATGTTTGGTATTTTAAATAAAGCTGAAAGAAAATAAAAAAATTTTATGAAAAACGTGAATTTAAAAAAGTTAAAGTACTAAATATTATTAAAAATGGAAAAAAATTAAAGCTACATAGAAATACAAAAAAAAAATTTTTTTTGAAGGTACATAAAATTACTAAGACTTTAAAATTAATATGTATAAAAAAAGCTCATTCAAGATTATACATCTGTGCTCAAAGACATTTTTTTTCTTCAGAAAATTGTATACTGATGAACTGTACACAACAACACCAACTCTATCTCCATGGTTTAGGATATCAACAACAACATTGTACTAATCTAAGCACTACATCAATAATAAAGGTTTAATTTATACAGTCTAATACTGTATAAAGTATAAAGCCTGTTAATGCTGGATTGGTACAATGTTGTTGACGTTGTCAATTTAATAACTAATATATTTTCTCTAATTATAATATTATTTTTAGATTTATTCTATTAACAATACTATGATCTAATATCATCTTTTCAACTCAAAGTAACTTAGAATGGACATACCTGAGGTGGGGTCTCAAAAGCAGGATAGACGGCAATCTCTGGAGTGTTCCTGTTGTTTATGTACTTATAGCAGTTCCAAACACAGTTGATCAGGTAGGCCTGAAAAACACACACACACACACATTAAAATAATCTGTCTTACAAATAAAACATAACAGATTCAGTGTTGTGTGTTCATATATTTACCTTAAGGACAATGAGAATGGCAAAGAAGATGAGCACAAACAGCAGGAGACAGCTGGAGTCCAGAGAGAGCAGGTTGTCTTTGTATGGGAAGTCCGGCTAAAAGAGACAGAGATGTTTTTAATTTAAGCGTTTTACATTAACTTCTAATGTCAGAGGCTTGAGAGACAGACGGTCAGCAGTGGCAGCAGAGGGCAGACTGACCAGCTGGTCCAGGTAGTCCTTGATTCTGGGCAGGTACGTGAGGGAGCTGATGGCCACCAGGCAGCTCAGCGCAAAGTCAAACAGCTGATAGCAAAAGAACGGGATGAGCCAGCCATCACGATTCTGCGCGAGAGGAAAAATGTGTCATGAGGTGGGTTTTTTCCCTTTCATTTTTAGACAGTTTCTCACCATTTTAATGCTGATGCAAACCTGTAAAACTCCAGGGAATAGTGAATCATCCAGTTTTTTAAGCAAATAAGAGGAGCTGTGCTGAATAACTAAGTTCAGAGAATACTTAACATGGAAAGGGAGCTATCAACAAGGCTGTGACTCTACTGGACCAATATTTCACTGCCTATGAGGCCTAAAATTTGCAGTCAGAGGATGCTCAGGGTCTAAAACAGTGGTTCCCAACCACGTTCCTGGAGGCCCCCCCCCCCAACACTGCACATTTTGCATCTCTACTTTGTCTGACACACCCATTTCAGGTCTTGGAGTCTCTACTAATGAGCTGATGATCTGAATCAGGTGTGTTTGATTAAGGAGACAAGGAAAACATGCAGTGTTGGGGGGCCTCCAGGAACTTGGGGGGCCTCCAGGAAAGTGGTTGGCAACCACTGGTCTAAAAAACATAGTTAAAGCTCAATGTTTACTCGAGGTAAAAAGCTCAGGTATGGCAAATATGCATTGACAACAAACTACTACACAACAAAAGTTCACAGATCCAACCTGTTTTTTAAAGACGACTTCAAGCAAGACTGTGAAGCACAGATGAACACAGTGGTGAAACGGATTATTCTAATCTCAAATACATGACCACTTCAAACGTTAGAGGAAAAATGTATAAATTTCATTGTATAGCCTTTAAAATTTACAATGTTTAACATAGCACTGCACTATATGCAATATTTGATATTGCGTCTTGACAACCCTTTTAACTCTCATGCTGAGCTCCGGTCATTTTCTCAAAACATTTATTTATTTTGTACTTTTTTGTGGGGATGTTTTTCTCTTGTGGACACTTGCAGTCTTTCTAGTCAAAAATGACCAGCCTACAAAAAATTGCTAATACATTTCTTATGCTATAATTTTGCCAAGATTTAAAATATGGTGATAACATATCATAAACATTGAGAAATTAACAAGGAAAAACAAATCGTGCAAAAGATTTTCAGCACAGCACAAGGGTTATTGGTGCCGATTTTATTTTATTTTTTTCAACATAAAACAATTAACAAATAGCACAGATGTACCAATTTAAAGAAACTTACAGTAATGGCCCCATACACCATCATGGCACTAATGGTGAGCATAAGGAGAGAGATGGCAAAGCCCACACAAGCATTCTCTGTAGGGGTAAAAGAGAAGTTGTCAATTTAGAGATTATAAATATAAATAAAATTTATATATATAAAAATAAATAAATAAATAAGTACAAAAATATTATACAAACAGCACAAAAAGTATAATTATTTGGCACTGTATTAGTAGTATTAAATATAAATTTACAGCATTTAATTATTGAAAACATCCCATGAACGTACCTGACATTCTGTCTGAGGCAAAGTAATGCTCGATAACTTCATACTGTAGGTCAACAGTAGGGACATTCTCGGGGTGAGTTACTGCCACAGTCAACAGAATACCCATCAACAGGTTCACCACCTTTGGAGAGAGATTATATTAGTAAAAATATACAGATGAGATTGTAGACAATATTTAAACAGCTTAATAAAACCGAAAGTCTGATCATTCACTATGTCATGTGACTTCCTGGGAATTTTGTTATTGCACTTCAAAACAGAGATCAAGGTCTTAAAACATTTCCTTAAAAATCTTTACTTAGAAAATATAACTCAAACAATAAAAAATGTGAAATAATCTGCTGAAATTAAAACCAGCCAATCTTAAAAGGAAACATTTGGCCTGGTTTTCTGGAAACAATGGCGCTACGATCAATTTAGGCTTACGATGCTTTTGGGAAACGCAGCCCAGGTCCAGACTTTGGCATATAATTATTTACAACTGCATTTACCACTGACAGTTAAAGACAGATTAATAGATACTGCCAGTGCCATTTTATCCAAAAGTATTCACAAACCTTGCCAAGCCACACTTAATGGTCGTTTATTAGTTGAATTTTGTTTAAAATCTAGTTGACAACCTAATAACTCCTATATACAGTTATTAAAAATAGTTACCCTGTAATATACAATAATAGCCATTTAATTTTAAATAATTTACTTTATCTAAACATACTTCGTGCAAAATTATAACGAATTGAACTTCAACCCAATGACAGTTTGGCGAATTCAACTTACGGCCTCAGCTAGCTGTTAGCTGTCTACAAATAAGATGATAAATAAACGCTTAACAATAATCGCCACATCATATTATCCTACTTCAGTAAACAGATTAGGTTCTTAAAACATGTTTAATCAACATATAGCACGTCTAAACACATTTGCGTGTCTTATTTGTTGATAGTTCCATTTCAAAACATTGAGTTAGCTTAGCGGTGGTTAGCATCGAGCTAAAACGGCAGAGCCAGCCAAAAACATCCACCAACGCACTTTAAAACACAGACACGCCTCTAAACGACGAGAGGAAAGGATATTGATGTATTTAATTTATGTTTAAAACTACAAGACTATGTTTAATGAATGTTTTACGCCTCGTACCATGTACCAGGTACCCAGGATGATCGTTCCAGTCCGCACGTGACAGCAGCCGCAGCAGCGCGCGCTGTACAGTCGGTCTCGAGACGGTTTGAAACGCATGTCGTTCTCGGTGCTTTGAAGAAACATCGACAAAAAGAGACGAGACGAGACTCCCGTCAAAAACAGCAGCTACAATAGCAGCGCTCGATCTTTCGGGCAAAACTCCCCCCCCTGATGGATGAGAAACAATGGGGGCGTGGCCAAAGCTAAATCATAGCGATGCCCGACTCGTTCTTTTGAGTCGGATCTTTTTAATACATCGATTGAACCGGTTCACAAATTTGAAGTGGTCTGAGCAATTCATTCAGGAAACATATTGAATGAATCGTTCACGAGTTTTTTACGGATCATCAGAATGAACATAGTGAACCGAGGATTTGACTGACGAAACGTCCAGCAAAAATGCTTATATATATATATATATATATATATATATATATATCTATATCTATAAGCATGATATATATGCTTATAGATATAGATATATATATATATATACACACACAAATTTAATTTTGAACCGATTCGTGGAAAGGAATCACTAACCCATCACTACTGAACCATACGTGGAAAACGGGGCGTGGCTAGCCGGATCACGCGTGGAAATGGGACGTGGTCAGAGTTTAATCACGCACTTAAATGCGCTTATATTTATTACCGCATTGGTAGGTTCTTAAGGAGAGATCGCACAGGAGGATGGTGTGCATGAGCTCACCCAGCTGTAGACAGACGCATGGAAGTTCAGGGCTGGATGCTTTTCTCGGAAAAGCTTTTATGAGTTTGAAGAGCTGTTATATAATAGATAAGATGCTGGAAATTATGTAAGAAATCGGGTGAGATATCAGAAATAGACAGTGGCAGCTTGCAAATATGTGTGACTGCTAACAGTATAATTTTAGGGTTTAATATTGTCAGATCTTGCAAAAGACAAATTTCTTTCTTTTGTTCACGAGACACTTTTATACACCTACACTGGTGAATATAGCAAATAATAATATAAAACGTGGACTCATTTGACTAATGTTTTTTATAATCTTAAAAACCATTTGATCTTTTTTTATTTCAATTATTTATTGACAAATTTGAGAATACTTAATACACAAATTATTAATATATTAAAATATTACATATTTAATTGTGATGATTTTGGCTCACATTTAACAAAAACCCACCAATTCACTATCTCGACAAATTAGAATATAGTGACATGCCAATCAGCTAATCAACTCAAAACACCTGCAAAGGTTTCCTGAGCCTTCAAAATGGTCTCTCAGTTTGGTTCACTAGGCTACACAATCATGGGGAAGACTGCTGATCTGACAGTTGTCCAGAAGACAATCACTGACACTCTTCACAAGGAGGGTAAGCCACAAACATTCATTGCCAAAGAAGCTGGCTGTTCACAGAGTGCTGCATCCAAGCATGTTAACAGAAAGTTGAGTGGAAGGAAAAAGTGTGGAAGAAAAAGATGCACAACCAACCGAGAGAACCGCAGCCTTATGAGGATTGTCAAGCAAAATCGATTCAAGAATTTGGGTGAACTTCACAAGGAATGGACTGAGGCTGGGGACAAGGCATCAAGAGCCACCACACACAGACGTGTCAAGGAATTTGGCTACAGTTGTCGTATTCCTCTTGTTAAGCCACTCCTGAACCACGGACAACGTCAGAGGCGCCTTACCTGGGCTAAGGAGAAGAAGAACTGGACTGTTGCCCAGGGGTCCAAAGTCCTCTTTTCAGATGAGAGCAAGTTTTGTATTTCATTTGGAAACCAAGGTCCTAGAGTCTGGAGGAAGGGTGGAGAAGCTCATAGCCCAAGTTGCTTGAAGTTCAGTGTTAAGTTTCCACAGTCTGTGATGATTTGGGGTGCAATGTCATCTGCTGGTGTTGGTCCATTGTGTTTTTTGAAAACCAAAGTCACTGCACCCGTTTACCAAGAAATTTTGGAGCACTTCATGCTTCCTTCTGCTGACCAGCTTTTTAAAGATGCTGATTTCATTTTCCAGCAGGATTTAGCACCTGCCCACACTGCCAAAAGCACCAAAAGTTGGTTAAATGAGCATGGTGTTGGTGTGCTTGACTGGCCAGCAAACTCACCAGACCTGAACCCCATAGAGAATCTATGGGGTATTATCAAGAGGAAAATGAGAAACAAGAGACCAAAAAATGCAGATGAGCTGAAGGCCACTGTCAAAGAAACCTGGGCTTCCAGCAGTGCCACAAACTGATCACCTCCATGCCACGCTGAATTGAGGCAGTAATTAAAGCAAAAGGAGCCCCTACCAAGTATTGAGTACATATACAGTAAATGAACATGCTTTCCAGAAGGCCAACAATTCAATAAAAATGTTTTTTATTTATTTATTTATTTTTTATTGGTCTTATGAAGTATTCTAATTTGTTGAGATAGTGAATTGGTGGGTTTTTGTTAAATGTGAGCCAAACTCATCACAATTAAAAGAACCAAAGACTTAAACTACTTCAGTCTGTGTGCACTGAATTTAATACATGAGTTTCACAATTTGAGTTGAATTACTGAAATGAACTTTTCCACGACATTCTAATTTATTGAGATGCACCTGTATATAAAGCAAAGTAGCAAACAAATGTCCTGCATACACTGTAAAAAAAAAAAAAATTAAGTTGTAAATAAAGTTGATCTGAATAAGTTTAGCAGTCTTTTTTAACTTTATTTCATGTTTAATTCAGTGTATTACTTTTCATTTCTTTGTAATTAACAGAAATTTACTAGAAATTTGTAAGTGAAAATTGTTTCTACACATTTTACATTGTGACATTTTTACAGATTAACTCCATCCAATACAAAACATTTCTGGACAAAACGTTATGATTTCTACAACAGTTAAAGTCAAGACCAGATCCTCCAAGACCCTGACGGATCAAGATCTAGCCTGGAAATAAGCTTTTTATTAAATAAGCTGGATTTTTTCTTTTGAATCCCTGAGCTCATTTTTACAGTTGTCAAGTAGCCATTTAGAGCAACCGGATTTCTGCAAGTTCCCTCTAAGCATGCTGACCAGTGGTTAAGGAAATTATCATCTTTTGTGCAGAAATAGACCTTAAACCAGAAACAGACCAAGACTTCATGCTTGGAGACCCAGAGTAATAGGATGGCAACATCATGACATATAGGCTGAAAACAAGCCTTTTTAAAATCACAGGACATTCACTTCCTAAAAACCTACAAAGTATGAGGTTACATCTGGTACCAAAGATCTTGTAAAACTCCCAAATTCATTTTAAGATCTTCAGCAGTTAAAACAAACCTGTTAATTGACAGACATTCAGCATTTACATGTCTGAAATGTGCCTCGTAAAACCAGTCCAACAAAATTCACTCTGGAAATCATTGATTTTCAGTTGTTTTAATGGAGACACTGATTAACCTTATTCTGTGATGAGTTACATTAATGTCCATAGTTTCCGACTCACAGCCAGACTTAGAAAAGAAAAAAAAGTATATCAATATGCCGTTTGTTGCAAAACTAAGGTACATTATTTACATTCCAAGAAACAAACAGAAACATCAAATCAAAATAAGAATAACAAACAGTGCCAATGGCTCTTAGGGATGGGAGTGAATACTGAAGCCTAGAAATGGCAAGTTAAAGGGCCGGAGCCAAAGCAAAGACACTTCAAGAACATCTGAGAGTGTTTCGTCATCTCCTCAGACGTTTAAAAAAACACTTTGTAAGAAATAAACTAAATACTTAAACAGACCAGGAAGCAAAATATTCCCGATCTCATTCTTAACGGTCCATTGCAGTAGCCCGTCTGAATCCGGGAGGCTTCCTGAAGTGCACTTGCTCCTGTGGCCGCGAGTCGCCTCCTTGGCACCAGAATCTGTCAGATCCTGTCCATCTTCAGCCACGTCTAGCGCTACAAAACAACAGGTGGGAATATCCTGAAAAGGGATGAGGGTTGAGGGAAAAAAAAAAAGGTTGGGAAAGCAAAAGGAATGGATGGTGCTTTTAGGGAAAATGTGCAAATCAACTTCCTATCTAAATCAGCATTGGCCATTTTGTTTTGGCATTCGAGGGCTGGTACGATTAAGAAAAAATACTGGAGCGATTAACCATCCCTCATCTATCTGTCTGGTTAAAATACACGCTTTCAGTCACTGATGTTAATTTTTTGGCCCCACAGGGCACCTACTGCAGTAGTGCATAAACGAAACAAAAAACAGAAATGAAACCGTCCTACAGTTTGAAACCATCTCACAATAATAATAATAATAACAACAACAATATAATGACAATAATAATAATAATGCTTCAAAGATGAAGGAAATTATTGCCTAAGGCATGATTCTATACAATATTTTCAGTACATACTTTGTAAGTGTTTAAGGAAAACAATCTTTGCATCTGCTACTTGTTCAAAAAGAATGTACAGATTGATTACTCTAGTTTTGTGCCTTAGTCCTTTTTGCTGCTTTTTCACATTTTCCACTTTTTTCCCTTACAGCTTCAGTTCATTGGCAATTTTTGAGGCGATGTTCTTGAAAGCGATGGACGTTCCTGATATCCGCTTGAAGCGCACGCCGTTTAGCGAGAGGCGGGGCAGTTTGCACACCTCCATCTCCCATTGGACCAAGCTCTCGGCGTGGCCGTCGCCGTGGACGCACAGAAGCAGGAAGCGCTCGCGCTGCTCGTAATCGCAGTTGTTGGCGTCCAGGACTTTGCGGATCTCGCGCATCATCTCTGTGGGCTCCATGGAGGAGGTGGTCTTCATGCTCCAGGTGAAGCGTAGCGAGCGGGGTTTGGCGTCTTTATGTTCCTCTTTCTGATCCCCAGATACATTACGACTGCAAGAGACCGGAGAGAACAGTCATTTTTCATTTCAGGTGTATTTTAAATCTAGTTAATTGTTCATAAATAGCTTTCATTTTGTTTGTGTTTTCAAAAAATGAAATGTAACCAAGATTTCTGTTTTGAATTGTATTTTAAATGTAGATGTACACTTACAATTAGAGTAGTGTAGATGTACATTTACAGTTTTAAATAATTTTTTACATCTTTTGAAAACACCTACACAATTTTTTTCTTTTTTCATTAAGTACATCAGAATTGATAGAAAAGTTTTGGGTCAGTAAGAAGTTTTTTCCCCCCCCCTTTTTTAATAGAATGTACTAAATATTTATATTCAGCAAGAACATGACACATTAAACTGTTCAAATATGATATTAGAAACATTTATAATGTTACAAAAGATTTCTATTTCAAATAAATGCTGTTCTGATAAACTTTCTATTTATCATGTGACTCTGAAGGCTAGATTAATGGCTGCTGGAAATTCAGCTTTGCATCATAGGAATAAATTATATTTACAATGTATTCAAATAGAAAACCGTTCGTTTAAATTGTAATAATATTTCACAATATTAATGTTTTTACTGTATTAATCAAATAAATGCAGCCTTTGTGAGCATAAGAGACTTCTTTCAAAAACATTTCAAAAATATCTTACCGACCACAAACGTTTTTAGTTAATGACATAAATACTTCTAATTTTTGTATTCATAATAGTTTTTGTTAACAATACAAACCTTTGTGTGCATTCTTGTGTTACTGTGATAGTAACAATGTGACAGTTTATGCTAATTCCTGCTATTTTGTTTTGTGACACCTTTTGAAGCATAAAAGCACTAAAATCGAGCTAGCATAGCTAGAAGTGTTTGCATTCACATACTCGTTTGTTTCAGACCATAAAAACAAGTTCTCATGCAACTTTTCTCTGTTTTCAGTGACAACATGCCCTGAAGCTCCTGAGTGCATTTGACATGCAGTTAACACAAAAAATAACCATGCAAAGAAACAGAAACAGTGCAGTCAACAACTCAAAGGTGCAAAAATAAGAACAAAGAAAGATATGTGTGATTTTAAACTATAAAATGTTTCATCACAAGAAAACCACTGTATGATGTTACATAGTGTTGTGCGTGGTATTAGGAGTGATTATACTATTTTAACAAACCCTGATCCCTACGTACGAGTCATGTTGCTGTGACCTTAGCAAACAGCACTAATAATCATGTTGTACTTTCTTCTTTTTGCCACAAGGGGGCAGAGCAATAGAGCTAAATGTCAATGCAAACAAATGCTTACTGAGTTTGACAGATCATAATAAATTAATATTCACACAACAGATTTGAACTTCATTGGACCATTTGAGACTAACAAAAGCCTCACTGGTTTTTTATTATGCCAGATGCCAGTTTATGTATGTTTGTAGAGAATTATTTAACACAATGAGGTTAAGTCTGTGGAGTAATGTTAGGACTAAAAGGCAAAGAAAAGATGGGAAATGATAGTGTAAAATCAGAACTGTAAAAACCAAACCAACCTTGAATCCTCATACCTCCCGTTTCTATCGCATTCTGCCGGCACTCTTTAAAAATCAGGTTGAAAAAGAGAAAAATAATTTAGAGGCAAGAAAATCTGAGACTCAGCTGATCAAGGAAAGGAAGATAAGACAACAATAGCTTTTCAGACATCCTAGGGCAAAAGAGAGAGAATATCAAAGTCAATGTTGGAGAGAACGCCAACAACAGATACAATTTCCTGTGTAAGTGGAGAGGAATATTGGACATGCACTTATAGTTGACCTGTGTGGAGAGATAAAATGGGAAAGGAGGAGACAGAGGGTATTACAGATACCCTTTCCTGTACCCTATGATTCAGCTTCCTGTTCTAAATAGATTCCATGCAGTGGACACAACTGAGCTCATTTTGTCTGGTAAGAAAGACAAAACACGATTTAAAAAGAAGGGCTTTTTCATAATGAAAAAACATGGGACATTTGCTTAAAAAGAAATAATGTGGGGCAATGTGGGGTCTTCTAGGCAGGGAGAAAAAATAGAGCTTTGAAATTAATTTAGATAATTATAAATATTTGATCTTCATTATTTTTGACAAATTAATATTTCAAGATATCTGCTGTTAAATGAAATGAGAATAAAGTTGAAAGCTGTTTTTGGCACAGCTTACAACAAACCAAATTTTGGCAGCTTCATTTCATAATTCATGCCAATTAACATATCCTTTTGTAGTCAGTACAATTATTATTTTTGCAATTTCAACAAAAATATTAAGCAGAACAACTGTTCTATCAACATTGATAAAAATAAGAAATGTTTCTTAAGCAGCAAATCAGCATATTAGAATGATTTCTGAAGGATCATGTGACTCTGAAGACTGGAGTAATGATGCTGAAAATTCAGCTTTGCATCACAGAAATAAATTACATTTTAAAACATATTCAAAAAGTTGTTTTAAATTGTAATAATATTTACAATAATATTTCATAATATTATTACTTTTAATAAATGCAGCTTTGGGGAGCATAAGAGACTACTTTAAAAACAGCAACAACAAGTAAAAAATTACTTATCCTAAAATTTTGAAAGTTAGTATATGATATATATTTGGAGAAAATATATTTTAAATCATATATATTTTAGATACAAATAAAAAATATTTTTTAGCATTAAAATGCTTATTTTCAGTCTTAGGCAGCTGTATATAATGGACTGTTACTAAATGTATGTTAACAGCTCACCCACTGACACATCTGAACCCACTATCCCGTTTTATGACATTAATGCTACATACTACAAAGTACATTAAATACAATATATTCAGTTATAAATGGACATTAATCATCCATTATACAGAATAGAAGATGTAAAAGAGACTGGGAGAGGTCATGCAGCGGCGTGGGCAGTGAGAAGCGGTCAGAGGAGAGGATGCTATCGGATAAGTGCTCTTATGGGGCAACAATAAGAGGCAAACTGCCTTTGACATAGATCAACATCCACTGGGACAGCTTCACTGCTGCATCCTGCAACTTCTGAAAGGAATATTATGGGTTTAATACAACTTATGATCTCTTGGAAGCATCTCAGGCCAGAAACTTGTATATATCCTGGAATATTTTTTAACAAATTACCAGACTCCAAATAAAATAAGCCAAGTGTTCTTATTTATAAAGAACAAGAGCTTTCAATGTCTTTAACAACTCTTTAACGGGACATCTGACCAACTTTTGGATAACAAAAACCGAACTTCTCCATCAAAAAAACAAAACAAAATACTGTTATCTGTTGGTATCATAACAGCACTGGTGGGAATGAAAGCGCTGGGATTGCGAGACCACCTGCAGGAACAATACGACTGGGTAGGTCAAAAAGGAAGAGCTGGAATCAGAAGATCCTTGGAAAATGCTACTTCTAGAGCTGGATTCTGGAGCATGAAGGGTGAAACTGGGAAAGGGTGGTTGTCGCAAAAGGCAATCTTGGTACCTTAACTCCAGAAATCTTGTAAAGAACCCCTCTCAATCGCCACTTCTGTCAGCTGCTAAATTAAGAGCCCAGTAGGGTGGCCTGAATTACACAACCAAGAGCAAGTCTGTTACCGTATCGCAGGAAATGCATTAATGTGTTGATTTCCTTATCGTCAGTGTAGATTGATATAAAAAGATGAATTTTTAAGCAAAACACAGTATATGCTAATGATGACTCACAAAACCTGTCAGGAACATGTCCACACCATATTTTTACACAAATATAATACTATTTACTGCCAAATTCTCATTACTGTAATAGAAAAAAAGTTGTCATTACTGTAAAGCAAAAAGGATTTAGTTATTTAATCATTTAATATGGTTTAAATTGTCAAGTATTTATTTCATAGTAGCATTTGTTGTACTGCCTTCAATTTAAGCAGATACATTTTTTAAAACAAAAATCCTTGTATTATTTTAACTATATTATAATATTATAATACTTATAATTAAAATTATATTATAACATTATATTACAATTAAAATGATTTTTTATTATATATATATATATATATATATATATATATATATATATATAATGTATGTTTGTATTACAAGACTCCAGATGCATTATAGCAATTAGAATTTTTGGGGAAAATATGTCGTAAATGTGTCATAAAAATAAACGTCATTCAATAAATAAATGAATAAATAAAAAATTACCTTTTTATTCAAAAAATTATTAATTCCCCATTTCTTTTGATTTTAGGGTTAAATGTGACCCATGTATGTTTTTATTCAGTTACATAAAAAATGAAAGCGGAAAAACAACATTATTTAATTTCAGAGGTTTTGATTCTTCATAGCTGATTGAAGAATACCATCATCAAACTAATGTTCCCACTATTGAATGCTGTAGTTTATCATCTAACTGTACAAAACACACACAACCTTCCTCCTTGAAGATAAAAGGTGTGAATGGAAAATGAGGATCTAATGTTTAAAACTGTAAGGAGTCTAATGGATCTATTGTGCTCAGTTGTAACCTGTGAACAGACATGCATAATAGGTGATTAGTAACGTCTGCCAGGTGCTGCTCATCAGAAAACAGCAGAAGTCTCAGGCATGCTCAGTCGCACTCCGATTAAGAGACAGTGTGTCAAAGGTGAGTGACAAGCGATTAATCGAAAAACGCTTTCACACTAGGGTTAAGAGTTAAACTTCATATTTCAGCGCTAATTAACTGCACACAGCCCATCGAGGGTCCTACCTTTTGGTAAACCTGAATGACATATTTCTACAAAAGAAAACAGAAAACAGAGACACTGATCAACATCTAGAGCAGATGTATCGTCTCTTGAGGAAATATAGGGGAATCTGATGCCACTGCCACTGATCTGTTGTCGTCGTAAATAGTTCTAACATGCCAAAACTGCTGCATAACATCCAGTGTTGGGAAGTTAAAGCTACTAACTTAACTACATTTTTCAGTAGTTTTATAATAGCTGTTTACAAAATAGTGTATCTTTTTCAATTAACAAATCACTTTATCTATTCGAAACAAAGCGCTAATCAAACTATTATGGTAGCCTGTTTCCACCACAGAATAATAAAAAAAAAGTAATTGCGACTTTTAAAGCTCACAATTCTGACTTTTTTTCTTGCAGTTCTGAGTTTATATCTTCCAATTCTGACTTTGTTTCTCGCAATTTTTAGAATTTTTAGAAAACCTGCAATTCTGAGAGGAAAAGTCAGAACTGTGAGATAATAAGTCATAATTACCTTTATTTTTAATTCTGTGGGGGGAAAAACAGAATTGTGAGAACAAATTCGGTATTTAAAAAAATAAGAATTCAGAGTCTATATCTTGAAATTTTGACTTCTTTTCTCAGAAATGCAAGAAAAAGTCCACATTGTGAGATATAAACTTAGAATTTCAAGAAAACAGAATTGTGAGATTAAAAAGTTGCAATTACATTTTATTCCTTGGTGGAAACGTTTCTATAAGCTGTTACGTTCTAAAGCTTGTATATTTCAAATTACCAAACTCCAAATGAACTATTTCATTCTTATTCCACTGAAAACCAAATTCCATAGGGAATAATGACTTGTTATAATTGTGTTAAGGTGAAGCGTTTGTTTACCTGCGCGTGAGCTTGGATGTGAGCTTTGTGAAGAGGTTTGTTGATCCGCGGCTCCGGGACTGTGAGAGCGGCGTGGCATCGTGTGATAAGGTTGGAGAGGCTGGGGGTCCATTATAGGTGGCCGTGCGTCGCTCCCTCAGCTGGCCTCCGTGGAAAGTGCTGCGGCTCAGCGTGCCTCGTGGGAAACGCAGGCGGTCCGGGGGAGTCGCGCTACTAATGCTGTGGGTGGAGGCACCGGGGTTCCGCTGACTCGTCTGAGCCGCGCTCGTACTGAAGAGAGAAGAATCAGGGTCACAAATCGGCAAATAACACTGGTTACATGTACAACCAGGTGGTCTTTGGACACTTAAAGGGATAGTCCACCCTAAAAATTTAAATTAAAAATCATTAACACATACTCATATCACTCCAAACCTGTATGATTTTCTTTTATCTGTGGAAAACAACAGAAGATATTTTGAAAAATCTATTTTGTTTTTGTTGTCTTTTTGTTGTCAGTAATTAAAACAAAGTATATAAAAAATATTTTTGTTAACTGAAATAATGCTGAAATAAAACAAAATATAAATATTTGATGAAAAAATACTTAAAAATTACAGATGTTGCCTTGGCAATTAACTAAAATAAAATAAGTTAAATTTAAAGCACTACAATTACTAAAACTAAAATAAAAATAAATTAAAGCTAAATTAAAAAAATGACAAAGCAAATAAAATTACTAAAAAATAAAAACTGACGATATAAAAATAAGACAATTCAAAATAGAAAAATACTATAACAGTACATAAATAATACTAAAATAGCACAGAAATGACGACAAAATTTGCACTTTTGAAAATGAAATCTCTTTAAAGCAACTATCCCTTTAAACCGTAGTTATACGCACATTAAATATTACAACGGAATGTAACAAAATATCAAACCAAAACAATAAATCACCAAACAAATGAAGTTAGAACTTTTCTAAATAATTTATGTGATTGCTTTAAATAAAGCAGTGTTTTCTTGATTTTAAGTCGATGTATATCAGTTCTCTTCAAATTCACACAGGTTTCCTTGCAGAGTAACCACAGGTTTAGTACCTCACATTAATTATGAACATATTCTACAAATGCTTGACTGGTTATGTCACTATTATAGGTTTGTTAGTTTGAAATTTTTAAGTGACATATATAGTGTAAATGTTATATTGAATTTCAAACTAACGAATATCTATAATAGTGACTTAACCACAATTTAACTAACAATCTGTGCTCAAACAAAATTCTTAATCTGCACACTTGTTTCTTGCACACCATAACAATCAAAATAATAATAATAAAACATCTCCACAGTCCTTTCACTAGTCATTTACTAGGTTAATGTAGTTTATATACTATATTAGTGGGTTTAGACACAAGGAAGTTAGTTAACGGTTTAAATGGGAAGATGCAGGAAATCCTCAAACATTAAAACGCAATGGAAGCTCCACGACGAGTCCTCCTGGATTGGTTGAGACACTATAAGGATGAGACGAGGGTGGCGGGAAATTGAAAGACGCAGACAGCAGAGAGGTCAGAGGGCGTTAGAGAGGAGTGCGATGGAGAGACACACTAAGATTAGAGACAGACGCTAAACTCGTCTTTACTTGGGCCTGAAGAGATCAGATGTGCCGTCATTGGGCGGCAAGGTGGTGCGGCAGGTGTGTCCAGAGGCCGAGAGGGACGTGGCCTTTTGATGGCGCAGACGGACCGAAGCCGATGAGCTGGCGAGAGCAACGGCATACGCCGTCGGACTCGTGCTGACACATCCCGACATTTCACTCAGGCTGGCCAATGGCAAGCGGGCAAATAAACAGCAGTGGGATGGATCAGATATAGTATGTACGAAGAAAGCAGAGCATATGAGATAAAAAAAAAACAAACTTAGATCAGAGAAGAATACAATGAGAGAGTAAAGTAGGATACGGGTGGATCACGATGGTTGACTGATCGTTCAAAACTGACTAGTTAATGTGAATGTGTGTCTGATGTAAACTCCCCTTAAAAAATAGCTTAACAGGATAGTTTACTTAAAATAAAAAAGTGCATCATTTACTCACCCTTATGTCCCTCCAAACTATGACTTTTTTCTTCTGTGGAACATAAAACTTAATGAAGGTCAGTAAGGTCCAAAACAACACTGGACCCCATTGACTTTCATTTTTATGGACTAAAAAAAAAGAAGAAAACTTCAAACTATTTTTTTTTCCCCAGAAGAAAAAAAATGTACACTACTATTCAAAAGTTTGTGTTTGGTAAGATTTTATGTTTTTTAAGCCTCCTGTGCTCACCAAGGCTGCATTTATTTGATCAAAAATACAGTAAAAACAGTAATATTGCGAAATATAATTACAATTTAAAATGACAATTTTCCATAATTAATAGTGTTTAAAATGTAATTTATTTCCATGATCCAAAGCTAAATTTTCCAGTCTTTAGTGTCACACGATTCTTCAGAAATCATTCTAACATATTGATTTGCAGCGCATTAATGCTTCTTATTATAAATGTTGAAAACAATTGTGCTGCTTAATATTTTGTGGATCTCCAAACCAAAGTTTTGAACAGTAGTGTATAAAGATTTGAAAATGACATGAGGATGAGTTAATGATGACAAATAGTTCACTTTTGATTGAACTACCCCTTTAGGACAAGTCAAATCTGTGACTTTGAATTCTGCGTATCCCTAATATGGGATTCGGCACGTTTTGTCCCTCTCTGTGGACTGCATGGCAAAGCTAAGCGGTTCAGCATGGCAGACTGGCACGGCCAGGTTGGCCGTTGTTTTTTGTGATACGTCATTGGCATGAGTCAGCAGGACAGAGGCCTCTTTGTGAACTCAAAAAGTGTAATGCAGACATCCCAAATGAATCTGGAGAGACTATGTCCTGGCGTGCCCATATATGTCTCATTCTCCATCTGTATTTCCACAGATCTTCCCCCAGAAACTGCATCAATATATTCATGAATGCTTAGACAACACCATCATTAGAAAAATGATTAGAAAAATATAAGCGCTGTAATTTTTTTGCTGATATGTCAAGTAAATAGTTAGTGAGACAGCACATTTGGGTAAAAATTGTTGATATTATATATAATTCATTATTATTTTTTTAAATTTAATTGTATATATATTTATATAATTATAATATTATATATTATTATTAAATATATTCAGAATATTTTGACAAATACTGGTATCTGAACTGTAATTCAATAAGCATTTACACCAGGCCAAATCACAATCTGAATCTGATTAATTATACAGCCTTAGAAGTTTCATCAGTATCATTCAGCAATTCAGTCTAAGGTCTACATGATAAAGTAATGTAATGTAACGTATTAAACCAAAGCTCCATCTTCAGATCGGAGAAAAAAACAAACAAACAGATGAAGCTCCACAAACATTTATAAACCTGTAGATGAGAAAAACTGTTTTTGTGAAAATATCTGGTTGAGAGGATGAAAAGACGCAAGTTGTTCCTTGTTATCAGTCATTGTTTTGAGCAACACGGTGGCGCTTCCTGTAAACTGGTGTTGTTGTTGAAAGGGAAAATAGAGATTCACAATATTTGACCTAAAAATGAGAGGTCTCAGGGACTCACCTGTTCTCTTTGCCGTTCTGGATGACGGAGTGGCGGTCTGTGGCGTTCCTCTCACTACACACGTATGTGTTTCTCCTGGTCATACCGCTAGACACAGAATTGCTCTGCAGAAATACATATTATAGTGCGAGTCTTAATCAGTGATGCACTGAAATGAAACACCAAAATGAAATTAAAGTTTTCATTTAGACAAAAACTGAAACCGAAAGGAAATCGTGTTTAATAATCAATTAATTCATTATGTTTATTTACTAATCAACACTAAAACAGAAAGTTGTACATAAACATTTAAATTTCATATCAACTGTTTAATTATTTAATTGTTTCTACTCCAATTTGTTAAAAAAGAAACACTATAATGAGCATTAAATAGCATCAAAACCATATTTATTATTTCAATTTAGCTATAAACTTGACAGAATTTAAAAAAGACTGTTTCATTTTAAAAGTAGCAAAGCTTATTGTTATTATTGTGACAACTGGATGGTAGGTGCACTAGTGAAGTTTTTCATGTTTTGAACAAAGTTTTGTTCACGATTCAACTGAAAACAGCAGTGATTAAAAGATCTTGGTTTAACAAAATAAGGATAAATTAAAAACAATAAATTGATATTTCTTACAGCTGACATGTTTACCTGACATCTAACTAATTAAACGTCCCCGTTTCGGTCAATGATTTCAGCCCTTTAAAACTGTTGTGGCCGAAACCAAATATTCATTTTCAGACACCAGAACTGTGGTGAATAACTAATCTTAATGATTCATAAAATAACTAAAATAACTATTAACAATAAAATAACAGATTATATAAGCAACTTGTTGCTCCATGCTTTAGTCTCACTGAGATACTATCATAGTTTCTAATATTTTGAATTTAAGTTTTAGTTATTTAGTTGTTTTTATCATTTTATAAAAATATGTTTACATTGTTTTCATTTCATTTCAGTTTTAGGTTTAGTTATTTTAGTACATCAAGTAAATTAAAATGAGAAAAAGTTTTCTATATTTTATTTTATTTCAGCTAGGTTTGATTTTATATTAAGTATTTTTTATTTAAAGGTTTGTTTATGGTATTAGTTGTAGTTCACTATATAATACCCCTGGTTCAGATTTGTTAGATTCTCTTCAGATCCATTTTATACAAACAATGACAATACAAAAGATCTTAGGTGGTAGCAGCTTACCCCAGGTGCACCGGCGCTCTTTTTGCGGTCAGGAATGTCGGCCTTGTTTGGGTTGTTGGCGTTGCCCAGTATGGGGCTCGGTGGAGCCATGCCACGGCTTCCAGACGAGCTGGACTTACGTGCCTGTGCACTGCCCTCCTCTTTATGGTCACTTTCTGCAGAAGTGGTCTGACTTCTCTTGGGGTAACCCACCGAGGGAATGGTTGGACCAGCTGTAGAGGAGAGGAATGGAGATTAGAAAGAAAAAGACCTCACAGCACTATTTAAAATCCAAAAAGCACGCTCACCCTGGTCACTGTAACGACGCTGTTTCTGGTTGGAGGAGATGTTCTTTTGGACTTTGAGGTGAGATGGTGATTGGCCATTATTGTGCTCGCTGTTGGGTCTGGCCTTCGCCAAAGAGAGGTTACTGCTGGAGCTGGAATCACTCGCCTCCAACTGTGATCACACAAAACAAAACAAAAAAAAACTGCATGAGACAGAAACTTTTTTTTTTTTATTTATTACGTCTGGATGTATATATAGATGGAGGCACAGAGAGAAATGAGTGAATGTATTTGGCTAATCCGGTTTGATCAGATAACCAGTAATATGGGTTTAGAATGCCAGCCGACATGCTACAAGTCTGTAACATTCATAATCAGATGTCAAATATAGCCAGACGATGGTTTGACGTTGGGTATAAAGACTAGCCCACACTGCAGCTTATTCTGTTTTTTTCTGTCTACCTAGGCAGGAAAGGGTTGTCTACCCGACGTGACCTTTATGGGTGGGTAAATCTAAAATTGATGACACCACAATAATAGAGCAGAGTGCAACTAAGTGGTAACTCATTGAAATAAAGGTACAGTAATTTCCATGACAGGTTATACAGACAACGTCAAATACACCATGGAAAAATGGTTACATTTTGTGCCTAAAAGGTATTTCCAAAGGTAGAGACTTTAAATCTGCAAACAAAGCAAATGTAAAGTTGCAAGAGTATATATTTATTCCTTGCCGGGTTTGTGCCTTAAGGCTGAGACTAAGCGTCAAATCACACTAACATATCTTACTCAGACACATTACAGTTCAAAAGTAAAATTTAGTTAGCAAGGATGAATTAAACTGATGAAATGTGACAGTAAAACACATTTAACAAAAGATTTATATTTCAAATAAAAGCTGTTCTTTTGGACATTCTATTAATCAAAGCATCTTGAAAAAATAGATAATGGTTTCCTCAAAAATATGCAAAATCAGCTATGCTATCAAATCAGTATATTAAAATGATTTCTGAAGGATTGTGTGACACTGAAGACTGGAGTAATGATGCAGAAAATTCAGCTTCGCATCACAGGAATAAATTACTTTTTAAAAATATTACATTTATAAATAAAATATAATACAACAGAATTTATATTAAATTAAACTCAAAGAAAACAGTCATTAAATTGTAATAATATGTCACAATATTGCAGTTTTTACTTGATTTTTTAAAATTAATTTTTCCCCATTAAATGCAGCTTTGGTGAACATAAAAGACTTTTAAAAAATATTCAAAAATCTTAACAAATACCAAACTTTTAAACAGTACTGTATGTTCTCATTTAGCTAGATCTTTAACCCCCAACTGTGCACTGCAACCAAACAGCTCTAAAACATCATTATGAACTAACTCACCTCAGTGGACTTCCTTCCTAACAGCAGGTAGGTTGCCGTGATTTCGTCGTACTTCATCCTGGTTAGAGATTCGTGGATCTCCTCCCTTGAGTAACCCATTCCTATCATGATATCTGCAACAAACCATATACCAGCAGTCAATGTAGGACACTGTTCCCAGCTGGTTAAGTGTCAAAATTGGTTGACCTCCAAGTTTTTCAAAGGCCTCAACAGACTGGAGTAATGGCTGCTGAAAATTCAGCTTTTGCCATCACAGGAATAAACACGTGATACCTTAGATTGATAAAAACATGTGCATCTTGCCTCTGTGTTGACTGATATATAAGAAGCAGAGTAGCCGAAAGCTGAGCTACATGCATTTTATCCAACCTTGAACATCAAAAAGAAGTTTTAACATGTTTATTCCAAATCTTCATGAACAATGTCTGGCTACTTTGTATCTCAACAGCCCTCATAAGTAAAAAATAGAGATCTAGTATAATTCTTGGTATCGTTTTAGCTTTAGAGTTTCACGAGCTAGACTAAATGTGATGGCCTCGGCTCAATTAAGCTGTTCCTGCACTAGCTGCAAATGCTTTTCGGGACACAGAACTGGGGCTTATAGAGATCAATGGAGAGTTTGAAAGACAGACGGGCCTGCAGCAGCAGTGGAAAGAACAGGGCCCGTCTGACCTCAGATACCATCGACCCCTGCACTCTGCTGAAACCCACAGGCACACCAACCACAATCAGTGTCACGTTGAAGGAAGCATGCCAGACTAACAGCTTCTGCTGAGCAAAAAAATTGACTCTTACGACATTACGCAATGCGCTAAAGCCAAAACATCTAAATATTTGGATCTCCCTTAATGGCTTTCATAAACCATAAAGCTCTGGCTCACTCCCACGAAAACTCACTAACAACAATAAAATCATGAGCGGGTGGGAAAGCTCTTATTACGTCCATAAATATGGATTCTGTTTTGTCTATCCAGCTAAAAATGCAAAAGCTTACGCTGTGACTTTCACAAACTTCAGTGCTCAAGAGTTGCCTTTAAATGTGCAATTAAACTGGACATTGCTATTCAGGTACACTATTGTTCAAATGCTTGTGGTCAGTAAGATTTTATTAATACTGTTATTCATTAAATAAGTTTATACATTAAATTGATAAAACGTGGCAGCAAAGACATTTATAATCTTTTACAAATTATTAGAAAAATATAGATTTTAAATAACTGTTGTTCTTTTGAAATTTCTACTCAAAGAATCCTTCAAAAATATTAGGGAGCACAATTGTTTTCAACATTGATAACACTAAGAAATGTTTCTTGAGCAGCAAATGAGCATATTAGAATGTTTCTGAAGGATTATGTGACACTGAAGGATGGAGTAATGATGCTGAATATTCAGCTTTGCATCACAAATTCATTTTAAAATACATTCAAATAAAAAAATAGCTATTTTAAATTGTAATAATATTTTACAATATTACTGTTTTACTTTATTTTTGATCAAATAAATGCAGCCTTGGTATGCATAAGAGGCTTCTTTCAAAAACATTAAAAAACTCGACCCCAAACTTGTGAACAGCATGTCATTAATGACAAACATGTCAACAGTTTCACTAACTTTAACGAACTTTCTCAGCAAGATTCTATTCAAACTGTTGCTCCACCATGACAGTAGTTGACCTGAAAGAAAAAAACTGATTGTAGAAGAAACCAACTGACACTAATGCATGTTATAGATTAGCATCACTGAAAATGTAATATACACTTTCAATGTTATGAACTGATGTCTGACAGAATTCAACGATGCATGAAATCAAGTTTGCGTAGCTAGGAGCTTTTGCATTCACATACTTGCGTTAAGCATGTTTTGTGCCTTAAACTAATGACCCTTTGCTTTATTTCTGAAAAAAAAAAAAAAAAAAAAATCTGGTCTAACTGGGAAGTTTCACATTCAAGTTCTGCTTTTTTATTCTAAACAATTTTGTGGAAATGGCAGTAAGGAGCGTGATCATCAGTAATATGTAGCCATAGGACGGCGGTATTAACTTTACTAGCACAACCACCTGTAATCTCATTGTAAGTAATCTTACCGTACTTTAAGTTCTAAATAAAAACAACAAAAATTTTAAATGTAAAAGTCACATTTCGGACTTTGAAGCCCCCTGTCCTACAGTACTTTGTTTCTAAAAAATAATTGCATGTAAGAATGCTGATCTCATACCGATTCTCTTCTGATCCGAGATGTCCAGCTCCGGTTCCACAAACGGCTTGAGCTCGTCCTCCTCACTGCCTGCGTTGATCCATCGATCCTTCATGATTTGCTGAAAGAGACATACAGAGCTGTGTGAGAGATTCTGCTAGATCATAAACATGCATGATTATGCAGGAAACAAAATACATTTTTTAAAGTAGGTCAACTGGAAGAATCTTGACACAAAATACAATCTGTTCCCTAAAACTGGAACAGATTTTTTTTTTTTTTTTGCAACATCAAAGTACCTATAACTTGAAATTCAAATATAAAAATGTAAATGTCAAGGTTTTAGATTTATGCATGCATTTATATAAGTTCTGGCAAGATTTTATTGTTTTGTATATCATTTCATCACATGTAGTGCTAAATAAAGTGGCCCATATGAAAAGACCACACATATATATATATATATATATATATATATATATATATATATATATATATATATATATATATATATATATATATATATATATATATATATTAGTGAGTGGTATAACACATGCTTGAGTGCACAGAGCCTCTCAAATCCTCAATTATTCATCAGCAGACGTCATTTCATTCTGAGTTTCTTGCAAAAGGATTATAATTCAGCATGTGCATTATGGGCCGTGAAGTGAACAGTATATAACCTGCACATAAAGCCCCCAAACAATGGAGGCGCTGTTTCACTAGAACTCTGTGAGGACTCACTGTGTAAGTTTAAAACAGCCAGGGTGTGTCTGGGAATGAGTGTCATGTTACATTAATTGGGAAGAGAAAACATGCTGCTATGAAAGTGTGCACTCAGGCTAAAGGTTGTGATGGAGGAAGAACAGAGGGAAAGAGACGAGATGACATGCCTGGGTGTGTTTTTATTGGGAATGTGGAAGAGAGGTTTATGTGTTTTCATTAATCAAGGTGGCACCTTCTATGAACACTGTACACTCTGGAGTCCCATTTCTTTTTTAAAACATTAGCTGCATAAATTCTTATTTCTTTTTGTAAGACCTACTGAAAATGTTCAATTAACCATAAACAAACAAACAAAAAAAAAAATGTATGAAAAGTAGCTTGTTTTAAACACATCAGATATTTATTTATATGTGAATCCTTCAATTTAACCCTGTTACCCAAATTAATGTAGATAATTATTAAACAATTATTCTCTCTGTTTTTTGGTAAATGACTATAATTTAACATTTAAATTAAAACACTGACTTTATTATTTATTAAATCTCAAATTTTAAATATTTAATTTAGATTTTTATTGCTAAAAATGATTTTAGAAGAATTTAGAAGTGATCAAACAAACAACGTTAACCAACATTTAAATTAAATTAAAACATAAAATTTTTTTAATTGTATAATTTTCAAATGTTTAATTTATTTTTTGCTTGCTGATTTTTGTCATTATATTTACACAGGCTAGACTTTTTATTCTTTTGTATATCGTTTCATATATAATAAAGAGGCTAAATAAATTTAATTTTTATTTAATTACAAAACCCTTAAAATTAATTAAATAAATAAAACAACTATATTTTAAAAAAAGACTCCTCTTTTCACTGACCAATACATACTTCAGTTATAGGCCCTATTTGTGTAAACTGCCATGTATCTTTACAGTTTCTCACCTCAAGTGTTCCCCGTTTGACAGGGTTCAGCACCAGGAAGCGTTTCAGGAGGTTCTCACAGTCAGTCGACATGTAGAAGGGAATTCGATATTTACCCCTCAACACCCGCTCACGAAGCTCCTGCAGGTAAAAAGGTCATTTTGGCTGTAAAATCTGATCGGATGAGATCTGAAGTCAAATAGCCAATATATGCACACTTGTGACGCACATCTTGAATGCATTTTTATTGAATTATTTAGTGTCTTTATTGACTGTTATTTTATAAAAGTAATGAGCCATGAAAGGTTGCACAATGCAATGACTTTACCATTCTCCTTTGCAGTTTGCTTAAAACAACTATAAAGCATAACCTCTTATGGCTTATTGCTTTAATAAATCACTGACTTCACCCAGGATTTTTCATGAATCACTACACAAATCCACAGCTTCTCAGTTGTATGACTCTCTGTGAATGTTTAGGAGGGCAAAAGTGACCTTTCAGGGCTGCGCACACTAACCTTTAGATTCTGTCCATCAAAGGGCAGTGATCCACTGACCAGTGTGTAGAGTATGACCCCCAGACTCCACACATCCACCTCAGGCCCATCATACTTTTTGCCTTGGAAAAGCTCTGGGGCCGCATACGGAGGGCTGCCGCAAAACGTGTCTAGTTTGTTCCCAATAGTGAATTCATTACTGAAACCAAAGTCTGCGATCTTAATGTTCATATCTGCATCCAGCAGTAGATTTTCTGCCTGCATGAGAGAACAAGAGAAAGAGTGAGACAAAGAGTCCTTTTTCATGCATATTTTATTTGTTAATGATTAACGAAATGCAAAGGGAATTTATAATCTCATCACATGAAAATTAATATTAATATAATATTATAAATTAATTCAATATTAATTTATTTTTAATTTAAATAAATATGAATTAAATGTTATGTTAGTACAATAAAATAATAATAAATAATAAAATAATAATAAATAATAATGAAAATATAATAATTTTTGGGGGGCCACTACATTTTGCATTTATTTAATTTACTCATATTATTTAATAATTTTAATAATAATAATTATATTTATTACATTTCTTATACGTGAATATATAAGAAATTTGATTGGATGGATGGATGGATGGAGAGAGCTTTTTTGTATTGTCTTCAATTTATATACATTTAAGATTTATACTATACTAAGATATACTGACTGATTGGTAAATAAATAAATACAAATAAATAAGTAAAAGTTACTAATAATCACAGTGATGAGAATATAAAAATAAAACAATAAAAAGAATAATTGGAATTATAAAAATTAAAAATGAAAAAAAAAAGCAATGGAAATAAATCTGTGTTCTAAAATTATTTTGGCTTGAAATGTGACTGGGACATTTATTACAATGTTTTTTTCCACCCAAGAACATTTAATAAGCAGAGATCTTTTAAACCTTTTTTTTTTTTTTTTTTAGTTACAAAAAAAAATCCTAAAATCGACTGATTATTTCCAGGTTTCAATTCAATTTAGAATCCCAAACTTAGCACTTGACTGTATGCATAATGTAAATGTCATTTCTCTAAGATGCTCCTTACAGTTACTATCTGACTAACATGCATTTAAGCAGACAGGTACAGACAGCAGAAGAAAGACTGAAAGCGACAGCACATAACCCAATAAAAAAGACCCACATTTCCACCTGGCTTCCTTCACACGAGTCATTTAGACAGCTTCACTCTGAGACTGGCCTCATGCATCATTTACAGAGCATCAGTCTGGAAACAAAGCGTGTAATGGAGCATGGAGACTTGGAGGGGGAAAGCAGACGTAAGGGAGACGGGAGAGAGGAAGCAGCATCTTCAGGGGCTCTTGCTCATGTTCCGTCCTGCTCAGAGACATGGCCACTAATTTGATTTAATCAACCGCTCCATTCCAAAGTACTGACTTAAGCACCATCTTGGTACAAAAGAAGCATCTACGTGTAGGGCTTTTGAGAGAATACTAGTACTGGTAGAAGATGAACCTATAATTTCAGTCTTTTTGTTTTGCTGGGACAGAAAGATGACCTTACCTTGAGATCTCTGTGGACAATGTGTTTTTGATGGCAATACTGAACCGCTGATACAATCTGAAGAAGAAAAGGAGACAAAGGAGTTTTAGAATGTGGAAAGACAGAACTGACTGGACGACAGACAGGGTGTGGTGTAACAGCCAATACACCACATTAACTGGCATCATCGCTTTTTCCCAGAATGCCATTGATTGGACAGGGGAGCATGTGTGCTGAGGTTCTGACACATGGTCCAGGATGATAAATGAGGGAGGAGAAAGAGAGATTTGCTGAAACTGAATGCTCAGCACAGCCGACGCTTGGAGCTCCAAACCATCAGAATCTGGGTGTGAGAATATAGTATCAAATCAAAATTTTATGTACACTACTATTTCAAAATTTGGGCTCAGTGTTTTTTTTTTTTTTTGGAGAAATTAATACTTCTCAAATGTGACAGTAAAATATTTAGAATCTGCTGAACTAATTCTATTTCAAATAAAAGCTGTTCTTTTAAACTTTAAAAGAATCCATCAAAGAAATAAATGTATCGTTTCCACAAAAATATGAAGCAGCTGTTTTCAACATTGATAATAATCATAAGAAATGTATCCTGAGCAGCAAATCAGCATATTAGAAAGGTTTCTATTTTAAATGAATGCTGCTCAGTATGAGTATGAAAGGAATTAATACTTCTATTGAGCAAGGATGCATTAAAATGACCAAAATTAACACTGAATACATTTATAATACAGTAAAATATTTCTATTTTAAATAAAGGCTGTTCTTCTGAATTTTAATCAACAAATTAAAAAAAATAATAATAATAATAATAATAAAAGGTTTCCACAAATGTTAAGAAGCACAACTGTTTTCAACATCAATAATAATAATAAGAAATGTTTCTTGAGATTTCTTCAAATCAGCATATTAGAATGATTTCTGAAGCATCATGTGACAGTGAAAACTGGAGTAATGATGCTGAAAATTCAGCTTTGCATAGCAGGAATAAATTACATTTTAAAATAAATCAAAATGAGATATAAGAGAATTCTTTCACAAAGTGTCTACATGAAATGAAAACTCACCCCATCTATTTTCTAAATGCATGTGACGGATGGCATTGTAAAGAATTCATCCATGTGTTTCCTTTTTTTTTTTTTTTTTTTTTTGTTAATTTTTAATAAGTGTAAATGAGAGAATTCTCCAAACTCTTGAACGTTTGTGTAAGCTTGTCTGCTACATGAGCAACTAAACGCTCCTCACATCATCTTGATTATCACATTAGACACTTCTCACAGTAAAAATAATCACAGGTGACAAATATGCCTGCAATTACATTATTTCTATAATTGCATTCGAAAATGAACAACATTTGCTTCCGCATGATGCAACATCCATTCCATTACACAGATCCTGACAAAATCTGCAGGGTTTTTCTGTATTTTCTACACCGATTTAGAAGGGAAATCTGCAGTGGGGCCAAGATCACTCCCATTATATTAGCTATATTACAGATCTCCAAAAACATTACTTTCATAAAATACAACTTTTAATGTTTCTTTTTATATTGTTAATGTGTAATCCTCTCAAATTACACCTCATAATAATTGTGGATTTTCTCATCTCGTTCTCAAACGCACAACATTCTGGATACTGTTTAATATTCATGCAGCTCTATCCGTGTCCCAGACATCAGATACGGGGACAGATTTCAATTTCTTTCTCCGGCTGGTGGAAGAATCTGGTGGTTTTTCTGCTCTGCTCAGAAATCTCAGCAGTGCTTCATGCCTGACCCAGATAAGCTGTCTCCACAGCAGCAGCACAGGGCTCAGACGGAGGAGAGGAGGATGGGAGGGAGACCCCACCGCTATGACTACAGATGTCTGCATCAGCTGCGGGCAAACCCACCGTCCTCGTCCATTAGACCGATGGGTCGCAGTGGGATGGAGGAAGGTTGAAAGGGGTCTTTGGGTAATTAAAAGGAGCAAATGATGCTGTCAGTGGGTGGCTGTCTCATTAGAGCTCTCTCACTCCACTCAACACCTGGAGCTTTTTTGTTGACGGCACATTTTGGCGTAAACGCAGCATCAAGCAACAGTAAAAGCTTATGGTTGCCATCACTTTGTGTATTTGTCACCCATGATTCATTTATTACATTTAGCTTATGATAATAGAGGGATTTTTAAGATTAATGAAGAAGCATTCGGCTAGTCAAGAGATCTTAACATGGTGGTCATAATTAAACAAAATAACTTAAATATTCTTAAATAATCTAGGACACCGATGTGACTAGCATCATTTAAAACTATGATTTTAAATGATTTTTTCATTATTTTTTAAAATTATTAAATTAAAATATTTAAAAAATAATTTTAAACATTTGTCAACAACACCATTTTTTAAATCTACAGATTTAAGATTTTTGTTGACAAAAAATACTATTGTTCTAACTAAAATTAAAACCATAATTTCACTCCATTTCACTTTAAATAAAATAAACATTAACTTAGTAAACTAAATAAACTACATAAAATAAAACTTAATAAAAATTATATAGACATTTTAAGCAAAAATGTCAATAACACAACAAAATTACTAAAACTTCACCTAAACTCATTGAAAATATTAACAAAAACTATAATAGTATTTTAATGCTACTAAAATATTACTAGGATGGAATACTAGCATATTGCTTACTGCACAGTAGGTAAAAAAAAAATAAGTAAGTAAATAAATAAAAATAAAAATAAAATAAATAGCATCGGGTTATTATCATGGACACATATAGTTATTTATTTGAAAAAAAAAATCTATACTTATTTTTGTGTAAAAATGGATTAACTTTTGAAAGTCTGGTCAAATAAGGAGATTATAATATAGATATATTTGTTTGGTCACAATAGAAATTGAGTTGAGTGCAATGCATTGTTGTCTAGTATCTGCACAGTAAACATACTGAAAAAATGCATTATGCTATTTCAAACACTTCCAGATTCTGAGATTTGGCAAAAAGCTCATTACAGCACACTGCTGCTGCAATGTCAGCAAATGAATTTTGACGAGGACTTGTGGTGTTCCACAAGAGGTTCTTAAACTGTTCAAACCGTATTTAGTTTATGACCCCAAACCAAAAGTCATGTATATGGGCCACATTCGGCCCACTGGGAAACCCTTCACGCGGCTGCCACAGGATCCATCAACCGCCAATCACACAAGCGTCAACCAATTGCAGTTCACAGCTTGCTGTTTCCAATGCAACCAGGAGGCGTGTGAATGGGCAGGGAGGCCCGGGTGAGAGCAAGAGGGCGGGACAGGGCTGTATCGAGTACACTGCAGTACTGTACCTGTCTAAATTTAGCTCTGGCCTCCTTCTCCTTCATTCGTCCATGCGCTACGAGGTAGTCAAACACCTCCCCTGTGGAGAGAAGAGACGTACATGGCGAATCGTATAGTGCTTATGCGTTCTCGGTTTCATATGCTTCATTATGCAGATTTACAGGGCCGGTTGCACAAGATTACATAACATAATATGGAGCTCATAAGCAGTCAGTGTCACATTAGCTTCATCAAACTCACCACCACTGGCATACTCCATCACCAGATAAAGTGTCTTCTCTGTTTCTATGACCTCAAAAAGCTTTACTGTAGAAAGAGACAGAAAAAAGGAAACATGAAAATCAGTTATAATTATCCTGCTGGTTTTACTGTTCCGACTCAAGTGCACCAAATTAATCTTTGCTTGTATTGCAGGCTGATATGACATGTTGTCTGGCATCATGGATGCAGCAAAACACAAAAGTAAAAGACTTTGGTTACTGACATCAAGTCTTAGGGATAATTAACTCATTGTCATAACTTTTTTTGCACAATTATAATGTTACCATGTTATTTTCACTTTGTAATTTTGTATATGTTTAAATGACTGTGGTGGCTCATACCAACGTTACTGTATTAACAAAAATTTGTTTGGGACTGCTATTTAATAGCCTTACCTTATAGGCTTAACTTCATTTTTGTGAAATAAATTTGCTTTGTTTTTTAACAAATTATATATATATATATATATGTGTGTATGTATGTATGTATGTATGTATGTATGTATGTACAGTAAAACTGTAATACTGTGAAATATTATTACTATTTAAAATAACGGTTTTCTATTTTTATTATATTCTAAAATGTAATTTATTCCTGTGATGGCAGAGCTAAATTTTCATAACCATAACTTCAGTGTTATATTCTTATTATCAATGTTGAAAACAGTTGGGCTGCTGAATATTTTGGTGGAAACAATGACAACTAGAAAGTTCAAAAGAACAGCATTTATTTGAAATAGGGAATTACATTTTATAAATGTCTTTACTAATACTTTTGATCAATTAAATGCATTCTTGCTGAATAAAAATAATTGATAGAAAAAAGACCTTATTTAATGGTTGTGCTAATTTTTAAATATAATATAGTTCACTGTTAAACTCATGTTGTTATTTATATAGCTACAATGCTAAAACTGTGTAAAAGTAGAAATTAATATTGACCTAGATTAATAAGTGCAGTTAAACTGCTGCACATTGTTAATTCATAATACCTATAATGAATTAATTAATTGATGCTAGCTTTATTCTTTTGATTTCGGGATGTAATATGACCAGGGCATTTCTTTGAAAGTAAAGTATTTTCTAAAATCCTTTGATTCAGCATCCTAATCACGGTTTCTCCAGCCGTACTCTTAAAGCATCTAAATGAGCTGAAATGTAATTCAACTCACAGAGTGCCTGCAGAGCTCTTCCCTGTTGACCTACAACTGCACAGACATGCGCCGTATCACAAGGAAAACGTTACTGAAAGCTGTTTGAGATGTGAGTGACGGGCCAGGTTTAAGTAACAGTACCCGACCACACACAGCATCAAACGTGTACTCCCAACATTTATGCTAAATTTAGTAACAGCATAAATGCCAGTGAAGGCAGTGCTCTGCTTCTGTGATGATGTTCGAGCTCAGAGATGCACAAACACACACTTAAGCTTTTGTGATCTGTTAACAAAACTTCAACTATTCGGAAAAATAGGTCATCATAAATCTGTCAGGCTAGTATGCTTCTGCCATCATCTTAAAGGAGCAGTGCGCCTCAAATTAAAATTGTGTCATTTACTCACCCTAACGTTCCAAATTCTTCGATGGAACAAAAAAAAAAAAAAAAAAAAAAAGAATTTTCTGAATAATTACTATACAACTCTTACAAGTTTATGGCAGCTCATACTGATCATCTCTGATCATGTGTGTCAAGCTATGAAACAGAAAAATCAACAACACAAAAAAGCACCATTACAGTAATCCATATGACTATATTTTAAGTATTCTAAAGTCATTCGATAGCTCTGTGTGAAAAACAGACTGAAAATTAAGTCGTTATTAATACACTATGCAGCGTTTGGGTTCTTAAAGTAAGAATCACAATTCTCTTCATAAGGAAATTTATTTTTAATAATAACTTTTAAACCTTTAATGTACAAACTACAGGTATATCCTTTGGTGGAGGCACCAGTCTGCCAAATAGATATACACACATACATATATAGTAGGGTACAACGGGGCTAAAGGAGCCTTTGATATTATTTTCATCTAAACCACTAGATGGCACAAAAACATGGCGTAGCACTTTACAAAACATTCGCTTTTCAAGATGCACGTGTATATTTGTCTGGTCTTTGACACGATCGTGCGCAGCAGCGCCAAGTTGATTCTGTGCTTACTTGATCTAATATTTTTTGTTTTTTTTAAAATGTTGTACATTTAAGTAGCAAATTAGAATCGCTAAAATTAATGCATATATTTTGAGACAAAGGTCTTCTTAACAATTTTCAGTTGTTCTGAAACTCTTCTTAACAGTTTTTAAATAACAAAAGAATATGTAAAAGTATGGTATTTGGGGTAAAAAGCACCCTGCTGTTGGGGCTAAAAAGCGCACAGTAATTAACATGATAATTAATAGATGGCTGAGTTTTCCATTTGTTGACATGACATGATTAGATTCAGATGGTAAATATCATATATTATGTTGGGTGTCCATATTAGAGATAATCACCATGTTTAGAATGAAGCCATTATATTTAAAAACATGACATTAATCATATCATATAATAAAATATAATTTGTTGTTACTACTGTAAATCTATATTAAATTATTATGGGATCTCCTTCAATGCTTTCAGAATCTTTACTTTTTAAAATGATTTTGTTTCTGCATTTTAAAATACGTTTTTTTATATTAACATTTTAATGACAGTATATTTATTGAACAAAAATTTCTTATTTTCTTATTTTCTTTTATTTTTCGAAATAAGCAGAAAATAGTACAAACTTTGCAAAAGTGATTGTTTTGAACAAGTATTAACTAAGACATTATTAAAAAAATTATTATTTTAGCTGAAGTATTTGTATCATTACTGTGTGCCTTTTACCCCGTGTGTGGGGTAAAAGGCCTCCCTTGCCACCTCATACATTTATAAGATTTTTAAACAAAATAAACGACTTGTGTGATTTATTTTCACACAAAATCTGTTGCTTTTCCTGCAATTATGCATTTTAGGTGCAGGGAATAGCACATTTTTTCATAGGGTGTGCCTTTAGCCCCGTTGTACCCAACTGTATATACACTCATACACACACACACACACATAGAGAGAGAGAGAGAGAATATTATACTAAATATAAAAATAAAATATTATACTTAAATATATTTAATATCATACTTTAACATATTTAATATATATAGAATTGTTTGAAATAATTGTGTTTAATAGTAGAATTCCTGGTGAAAACTACATTACTCATGATTCTGCAAAAAACTATCAATTAAAAATCTGTATACCCAAACATACAAATGCAAAGCATTTATATACAAATAAATATATACAAATGCAAAGCATCATTGTACTGTAGTTCTTTCCTTCATGAAAGTTTTTGTCTGATTTTATTTTTTTGCATCATATCAAAGTTTGTATTAATGTGATTTGCCTTGTAACTGCTTAATACTTTAAGACTTTAAGAATATCAGTGAATAAAGGCTTTAATTCAGCCATTTCTCACATTAACTATCAAAAGACTTATAATATAGCGAAAAAAGTGAATTTTGTTTGTTTGTTTGTTTTGAGCTTGACTGAAATGCTTGATACATTACAAGAGCTGCATAATGACTTTTCAAATATTTCCACTGAAATTTTTCCACAGACCAAAAATAACAGCATACAGGTTGGAAACAACATGAGGGCGAGTGCATAATGACAAAACTTTCTTTGAGCGCTGCCCTGAATGTGCCAGGCTCCATGTTTGACACAACCAGATCCACATCAACGCCACCCACATCCTCTTCTAGCAATCCACTCCGCCTTTTTCCCTCATTTGCGAGAAAAGGACAAAAAGTAGGTCATCTCTGGGGCAGTGATAGCGTGTGACCAGACGCTGTACTCTTACGGAGCAGACGATGCCCAAGCGTGTGCCGCCACAGATAATTGCAAAGGGCATCGCATGTGGAAGGGGAAGTGAGTGTTGTCATGACGACACACCAGATTCCTGATTCCTGGAAAGACGCTCTACATTCTGTGAAATAATGAGTGCAGATGAAAGACAATCGAACGAGGGGCGAGCGAGGAGAAAGGCTGGCTTTCAGAGGTTATGTGAGGAGACCGACGGAGGTAAATTCTGAATGAAGGAGAAAGGTTAGGAAGTGTGTGGGCCGTAGCTGGGAGTTTGCAATTACCTTTCCTCCTACTCGCTGTTAACACATTACCTTCACGACGATGCATCAAACACTTTCACTGGTTCAGTCATTCATGTGAAACATGCATAATGTGCCAATGGAACAGACATGGCTAAGGCAACACAAACGTACACAGTACAGACGTACTGAAAACAACAGTGCTGGGAAGTCTGATTCATTTAAACAAACCACTTCATTTGGACACTGTTTTTCAGTTACTAAAAGAAACAGTTTGTACTGTATTGTTTCGGTCATTACTCATAAGTGTTCTCAGAAGTCTTCACACAGTCTTTTGTGTAGTGAAATAGATAGAAAAATCCTGAAATAGAAATAGAGCTACATCCTGTTTTTTGACAATAGATTTTATCAAATGTACTGCCAAACAAAGTTCTCTCAATCCTACAAACACTACACACAAGATTCTGAACAAATTATTAATAAAACATGATTCAAAACTGCAATTTGTGAGTTAACTACCATCTTCCATTCAAATACACAAATTAGTCCACACTTAAAGGTTGCGTGGCTTGGCATTCTGCATGCTCAAAATTAATACATTTCATACACTACCATTCAAAAGTTTGCAGTCTGCAAGAATGTTTTTAAAACAAATCAAATTTTGCTTACAAAGGCTGCATTTATTTGATCAAAAATACAGTCATCCAGACTGTATTTTTCTGGACAGTCATCCAGAACTAGAACTACATACTTTATAATAGAAAGCAAGGGTCTCTAATGAACACAAACACCTGCTCATGTCCGGGAATGGCAGATGGGGGTCACTGAGGGCCGATTAAGGTATTGGGGTGAGTGAGCGGCCAGGGGCCACACAGAGATGACATCATGAGACGGGGGGACGGGGGGACAGGGGGGGGGGGGGGGCAGAGGCATGTGCAGGCCGTCAGATGATGGATGCTCAACAATGGAACACACAGAGGCATACAGGAGTGCTTTTGTGCTGCCAGGAGGAGCCGCTCGGCTGTCTGAATAGGAGCGGTGTGGTGGCTCTGGGAAAAGCAGAGGGAGTTCCTGCACAGGGGATTAGAGAGGCCTCCACTACAGTCCACTTTGTGTGCCACATTCCCAAACATCTCCACAGAGAGAAACAGAGAGAGAGAACACTTCTAAAAACAGATTACTGCAGGACAACTCACCAATATTTGGATGATTTACAATCTTCATTATTCTTACTTCCCTGAAGAGCTGAAAGAGAAGACAGAAAAAACTAAATTAGAGGATGGGCTGCATTTTTACTGAAAAACAACAACAAAAAAAAAAAAAAAAAAAAAACAAGCGGTGTGCAAGTGTCTACTTTTCAAAAGTTTGTGGTCAGTATATGTGTGTATATTAGGGGTGTCCCCAACTAAGGATTTTCGTAGTCGAATCGGAATTTTCGAATCTTGCCGATAGTCGACTGATAGTCGAATCATATATTTGGGGGCGGGGCAAAATACATTACCAAGAGTCAAGTCAGACATTCGACAGTCATCATTACTGACGTTAACACACTGGGAAAATGTGTAACGGGCCTCGCAGATACAAACGGTGTAAATAATGTTTTATGTTTTGATTAAAAGATAGTTAACATTAAACCTCAGCGAAACCCTCAGAATTCACAACTTTTTTTTTACAATAGTGCTCTCGTTATAATGTTATGTATAGCCTATGACATAGTTATTAATGTTCTGCATTTCTGTTTTGAGCTGCGCACGCTGAAGATGACCAGTAGAATGAAGCATATGATAGCATTTTTTTAATCAATGGGATTGAACTCATTTATCTCATATAGAATACGCTTCGTAATTTATGCAACATAACGTTAATATTACGACTTATAGGCTATCTGCACAAAACGCCCCAAATGCATGAACGTGTCTGCGCGGCTCTGAATGAACTCCTTTTGTGGATGCGTTCTTATTCACGCAACAACGTGCAGAAACACGGCAACTAAACTCTAAAAATTCATAGCGTTTTATTATGATAGTGTTCTCATTATAATGTTATGTATATGACAGTCCCAGTCATAGTCTTTATATTATTGTTGTTTGTCCTGCTCACGCTGCATGCTGAAGAGATAATCACCGTACAATGAAGCGCTTTACTGCAGCACAACTCAACCAAATGCATCTTATACAAGATAAAGAATATATATACACGATATAAACCGGCCGAAATGTTTTGAAATCACTTGTACCCTATTGAAAAAAATCCTGTCTTTCACTCTGCCTGTGTCAATTTGAGTCTTGTTAAAGATTTAAATCCCTGCCGCCAAGATGCTCCTCAGTCATCACAGATTATGGAAAGTGAAACTTAAAATCTATAGGGGTGATTGGATTTATTCACACGTTAAAATATTTATTTAAAGCTTCTTTCTTTTCAGATTCTTATTTACAGCATTATCATAATAGGCTGTATATTAACTTATTAGGAGAAAACCAGTAATTCTATGTGAAATCAGACATTTGAGCACTCCCATATAGCCAAAATGGCATATATATATATATATATATATATATATATATATATATATATATATATATATAAAATGTATATATGTGTGTGTGTGTGTGTGTGTGTGTGTGTGTGTGTGTACACACGTACATATATAAAAACACATTATTACTGTTCTTTTGAAATTTCTATTAATCAAGGAATTCTGAATAAAAGGTAACATGACTTTCACAAATATATTAACTATTTTCAGCACTGATAATAACAGTAAATGTTTTTGAACAGCAAATCAGGATATTAGAATGATTTCTGAAGGATCATTTGACTGGAGTAATGATAATGAAAATCAGGGTTATTATAGTTAACTAAAATTATTGCTGTTACTTGAAATATGAATCAGAATCAGCTTTATTCACCAAGTGTCCGCAAACACACAAGGAATTTGTTGTGGTTTTTAAGAAGCTTAAATAAATGTAATAAATTTAATTAATTTTACATTTATTAAAATATAAAAACATCATATTTTATTTCAACTTGTTTGCAAGACAACTTTCCAATTTTCCATTTAGTTTAACTTGATGAACTAAAATAACTCTAACTGAAATAAAAATTAATAAAAACTATAGACATACTTAAAAACAATAAATAATAAAAATGCACAACAAAATTACTATAACAAAAAATATAAAATAACACCTAATTCGAAATATTAACAAAACTAAAATAGTATCTCAGTGATACTAAATTCACACTGCTGGCTATAGAAATATATTGCATTTATAAATATATTAACACAGAAAGCAATTATTTTAAACTATAATAATATTCCACAATACTACTGTTTTTACTGTATTTTTGATCAAATAAATGCAGCTTTGCTAAGCATAAGAGACTTCTTTTAAAAACTTTACAGAACCCAAACTTTTTAACAGCCTCTAAATATGGCTGAAGTTCCTCTTTTAATGAGAATCTATGGGAATTTTGTTTTATTGTTCACCAGGCAAAAATGCATGTAGGAGCATTTAGAAAAGTTATAGTACACTTGCTATTCAATTCAATAAAAAAAAGCTCACTTTTACCATTTATATTCAATTTCTCATACAGCTACAAGGCTTGTGCACCAAAACTGAATTAATTAACTGCCTTGTAATTCCATTTAAATTTCTGTTCCTTCATTCTCTCTTTACATTATCACCATATATCCATACATTAGCTCTCCTGAGCCTTCCAAAAACACTTTTGCATTTCAACCAGACTCTTTCACCTCCAAACACGCACCAATTATTTTCAAGAGTCTAGTATGTACGTCACACTGACACGTGCAGTCACACTGACGCGTGCAGTCACACTAAAAAAAGACTGAAAACGTGAAACAGTCAAAGGTACAAAAGTTCAATAGTCAGTAGTCATTGCACAAAAAGAAACTACCAAAAATAAATACACCCCTCTGAGTGCAGGGCTAATTAGGCTCTTAGTCAGCCAGCAATGTTCTAACCAGCAATCTAAACTAAAGCACTAGTACAAACACTATTCACAAGCCTTCTCATAAATCTGAACATGTGGACACGGTCAGGCACATTAGAGACGCAGAGTAACCTGAGCTGACATCAAAGTGGACACTTGTGACCGTTGAACCCCAGCGCTGTAGTACAGTAGCCTGCCCAGAGCGGGAGAGATCCAAATGATGGCATCTTATTTCAACAGGCCAGAGAGTGTAAAAGACTAAATTTAGCTGTAAACACAGCCTGTGTCTTTGTACGTGAAAAGTGGTAACACAGTCTGTTCATGCAACTGATGTGCAGTTTATTTTCCAGACAGATTGGACTGAATCTACAGTGCCAGAGCAAAAAAAATAAAAAAATAAAAACATTTTCTGCCCCCATGTCTCAAATTTGTGATCATTCTAAATGCATTTTAATAGACTGAATCATCAGTGAAAGAACACACTCTAGTCTAAATGCATGTGTTTTGAATAGTTTTTGCAAAATATTCGATAATGTGAAATCACGAAATTATCGCAGACGATATTTATCGCACACCCCTAAATGAATCCTTCACTAAATGATGAGAGCAGTACTGAATCAGTCAAAAACACAAAAAAATTTATCGGTTTCTGTTTGAATCAGAATCCTCTACTGAGTGAACTCCCTGAATCTGTTATAGAAGTAATAAATCATCCCAAAAGTCTCACAAACTTATTGTTTGAATCAGTATGATTAACTCATTACTCAATTAACTCACCGAATTGATCAGATGGGAAGAGAATTTGCTAAAAAAAACAACAACCCCGGGTTGAGTTTTCGGGTCGAGTCAGTATGATGACTCCTTCACAAAATGATCTGAATGGTTAAAAAGATTCACATACTCATCAGTTTCTGTTTGAATCAGCCTGACAAATTCTTGTCTTGCCTGACAAAAACAAGTAAAGGATCTTTCACAAAGACTCACAAATATATGAATTATTGTTTGAATCAGTATTATTAACCCTTTACTGAATTAACGCATCAAAACTGTCAGAATGGTAACTAATTCACTGAAAAGACTCAAGATCTCACAAGTTTTCGGTTTGAGTCATTATACTCCTTCACTAATTGATAAGAGTGGTAACAAATCAGTCAGAAAGACTCACAAACTCAGTTTCTGTTTGAATCACCCTGATGAATCTTTCCCTGAATGAACTCCCTGAATCCATTGGAGCAGTAATGAATATTTCAAAAAGACTCACAAACTTATCAGTTAACCTTTGAACAATTATGATTAACCCTTTACTGAATTAACTCACCAAATCTGTCAGAATGGTAATGAATCCACTAAAAAGTCTCCAGAACTCATGAGCTTTGAGTTTGATAACAAATCACAAACTCATCCATTTCTGTTTGAACCAGTCTAACATCCTAATCTTTTCTTGAATGAACTGAACAAACAAATCAAATCAAACAAGTACACACAAGTGTTTCAATTGATTTTGACATTTCAGTCAAATTCAGTGAATGCTTTTGTGTACTTTAGATTTGTGAATGTTAAATCTGTATTATTACTGACTGGTTGTCCATATGACCATGTTGAAATAAATATTAAAAACTAAAATTGTAAAACATGACATTAAAGTAGTAAAAAAAACAAACAAAAAAAAAAAAACCACTAAAATAATGCTAAAATAAATTGCTTTGTAAGTTTATATGCAAAATTTGACCAAAAACCAGATCTTATCAAAGCATACAGACACAACAAGCAACAGTTGATATCTACAACTACAAAACACTACCGGGAGGTTTCATGAAAATCGGGGCCTGATAACAGGCTGATGGCATTTAAAGTGGCAAAACAGATTACCTTGATCACGGTCTGGGGCTTTTCCTTATGACTTGCAGAAAGCGGGATGCTGGAAGCACATGTTCTAGAAAAGACTGCACAGCAGTAGTTTCAACCCGCAGCCTCCAATTACAGAGCGCTAATTAAAGAGAGCGAGGTCTCCGCTAATGAGCGGAAGCCATTCAGACATAGATGGGCATGGCGTCTAGAGCAGAGCTGCTCTGAGATGGAACATCAGCTGTTTAACATCTTCTGTGAATCGTAAGTGAAGAGTCATCAGTAGTATCAGAGATGGGGATGACAAACTGTGGATGGACATCCAGAGCTTCCTGTTTAGATGTCAGCACAGCACACTGCTGGGAGTGTAAAATAATTACTCATCATTGACCCATTTGCATCACTTATAAGAGAAAAAGGATGTAATGATGAATAAGAATTAAAGTTAATTGATGAATAAAAATGATTTATGGCATTATTTTTTTAAAATCTTAAAAAGTGACAATCTTTTTGCACTGCACTATATATATGGATAATGCTATCAAAATTAGTCACAATAAAAATAACTTTTAAAAAACAATTAAGAATTCAGATATTATTCAAACGTGTTATGATCAATAATAACAATAATTGAGATCATATATTATATATAAAATCGTAATTTATAAAATACTTTCTGCCAAAAAACCTAGCCCCCTAAACTTCAACACATGAAAATAATAAAACATAATAAAATAAAATTGTAAATAAATGGCAGTGCATGTGTAGAATCAGTTAGAACAGACTAGAAGAATGGTTTGTTTTCAAAGAATAATGCCCTAAATTTTAACTTGTGAAAAAATAAAATGTAACAAACAAACATATGGAAATAATAAAAATGAATAAAATAATAATTATTAAAAATATATATGAATAAATAAATAAATAAATAAATAAATAAAGCGTGTAGTATTAATCAGACAAGGCTGCAGGGCTTCATGTTTCCAATGAATAACTTACATTTTAAATTATGAAAATAATAAAACTTATATATAAATAATAAATGTAGTGTATGTGTAATAATCAGATAAGACTGAACAGTCTGTTTTCAGTGAACAATAACTTTTATTATTTATGGAAATAAAAAAAAGAATAAAATGTCAAATAAATAAACAAATTTAGTGTACGTGTAGTATCAACCAGGCTAAGAATGATTTGTTTACAACAAATAGTGACTTTTCATCTTTTCCCTTCATAAAGCTCACACATCGTATGACTTCAGAAGAACTGTACAGACTTCTGATACATCCTTGTTGAAGCTTGAAAACTCTAGTGCCCCATTAATTGTAATTGCATGGAGGAAAGAATGACTAGAAGGTTTGGAATGAGACAAAGGTGAGAACCTACCCATCTACTTCATCAAATTCTAGGTGGACTGAATGTTCTCCTGTAAATAACGCACTGTAGATGTCATGTAGATGTAGTGTAGATGCCATGCTCTTCAACATCAAGTGCCTGATGTTGTGTGTAGGAGGGTAACAGCACTGCAGAGAAAAGATTTCTCTACAACACATGCATGCACTTTTGCAAAATGGATGCAATCTTGTCTGTAATATGCCTATAAGCAATTAGCACAGCATTTACATTAAGCGCTCTCATGCATGTGCGTTAGAGTGCACATGTTCAACATTGTGGCATTAAAGCAGAATTGCAGCATGCACTTTTGCCCATGTGCGCATCTCTCTAAAAATGCGTGGTTTTCTCATGGCCTGAGGTGGAAGCTACTTCCTGTGTTCACAATGAATACACTCAATGGTGTTCTGTGGGAAAACACACAGCACTGCTGAATAATTCACTAGAGTTTCACAAAGTGATGATGCTTCTCTTTGCAATCGCTGAAGACCCTTTGCCTTTAGTTCTACGTCTGGGAAAAGCACACCAAGATGAAGCTGCATGAATGTTGTCAAATCATCAGACATGAGGAAACAGAATGACTCAGGTTGGTAGTATTTTAAGGGCAAATGAATGTTTGATTGGTGCCATCAAGGAATCTCAGAAGTAAGCAAAAATCAGTGTAACCATAACCAAAGAGCTTAACTCATTCAGATCTTGTACACTTTTTAAGATTGAATTTGATTAATTCCCAATCAAAAGCCCTACATTTTATTCTCAATGAATATTCTGTTTCACTTAGAAGTGCATACACACACACAAATTGTTGTAGGCTAGTAGATTTACCAAATAAACAAGTAACACACTGAATACATTTTTTAATTATTTTAGAACAAAAAAACGAAATGAAATGTACAATCAATGAACCAGTGAATTCGGCTGAGGTTAAGAACCCATGAGAAGGGCCACAGACACATATTGAGTCTCATAAGCAAAAACAGGCTAGCTTGAGAAACCACAGAAAACAGCTAATTTCTGCTCAGAGTTCTTGAAGTGACAGGAAGAGGTTTTTGTCTGTGCTTTTCTATTCACTTACTAAAAGCCAAACAGATTGGCATAATCCATTAAAGTTTTTTGAGCATTAAATGTAGGCCCGTCAATTTAATACATTAGTGCAAGCAATTATAAAATAATATTATCTGAATTATAATTTGATATAATTTGAATTTATTGAATTAATCACCTGAGCCGTAAACGCTATTTGACTAATCACTCTTGAGATGCAGAGAATGACACGACTGTGTTTGATTGGCTGATGGCACTGCAAGAATGTGCACAATCCCAAACTCCTCATAAATAACTATTTTGAGCTGTGATGTCAAAGACAGCAGAGAGGGGAAATTACACCCCAACTCATGATTTAACTCTAAAAAAAAAAAGAATCAGTTACTTGTAAAACAACAATACAACGAGATAATATGTTCAATAATAAATTTAAGAGCTTTCAAAAATATTTTTGAATGGATGCCAAATAATGAAAAGAATTCTCCAAAATGCAATAAATAAATAAATACATACATACATACATACATACATATATATATATATTAAAAATGAGTGTTTTTATATGAATATATTTTAAAATGTAATTTATTCTTGTGATGCTAAGCTGAATTTCCAGTATCATTACTCTAGTCTTCAGTGTCACATGATCCTTCAGAAATCATTCTAATATGCTGATTTGCTGCTTAAGAAACATATTTTTTTTGTTATTTAGGTTGAAAACAGTTGTGCTTCTTAATATTTTTGTGGAATTTTTCAGGATTATTTTATGACTTATTATTTTATAGTCTTTTATGACTATCAAGTCATAAATGATCCTGTGTTGATGGCTCTGTGAAGGAAAAGTAAAAATGCAAGCTAATTTCCTGAGGTTCCAAAAATAGCCCCACCCACCACTGTCCAAACACCAATCACACGCTGGTCACTCTAGATACCAGCAGGCAACTGGCAGTGGAGAAACAGGAAACACTTCTGCAGTCCCACAACAATCACCTCACACTCCCCTCCTCTCTCAGCACATCTCATAAACAGGAAGTTGCTCATAGAGACGCAGTCGTTTGTACCAAGTGAGAAAGAGAGGGGTCGTCAACACTGCACACATAGTTCTCACAACTACAAATACACATCTGTAGCATATGAGCTGCTGCGGTAATACAGACCAGTGCTTCACAATCACGTTCACTGTTCACAGTTATTATGAACTCCATAGACAATGATAATGCAAAGTAATTAGACTGAATAAGAAAATGGGTGATTTTGAGTTATAAATGTCTCAAATTTCAATAGGTTCAAGTTCTCAGCAGACAATAATATTCACAAATAGTGGTTAGCACAATTTGTGTTGTGAAAGTGTTTACTCTTCCCTTTTACAAGCTGAAAGCAATGTTTTTCTACACTACATATACACAATTACTTGCATATTTAAATAATCCTATTTAAAAAAAAAATTAATATTATGGCCAAAAATGACAAAACATTTTTTCTAAATATACAAAAAATTAAACATTAAAATTAATTGAACTTAAATGCATTAAGTGAAGTTATGCATCACATAATTATAATATACAGTATGAAAAAAATGCATATTAATTTTGAGATTTGCTAAATTACATTTAATGGTGTTATTAAATTATTAATGTTTCTAAATATTAACTATAACTCATTAATTGAGCATTAGATGATGGCTAAGGTAATCTAAATGCAAAAATGGGGGAAATAAGTGATTAAATATCCAGTATCTACAGTGTATTCCTAACTGGTTATTTGCCTGTTTTCCCTCTAAAATCAGAACTTGCAACCCATTTTCAGGTCATATCATGACTCACGCTGGTCAAAAATACCAACAATACTGTCCACACACTATCTACATGACAGAGAAGTAGAGATTTAAAAGTATCTACAGCGCTAGAATCTCTAAAAGGACAAGTAAGGTACAAAAACTCGTACAGAAGAACAAACACACAATATTAAAGGGGCCATTTGATAACAGATTTTTTTTAAAAGATAAACAATACATAAAACCCAACTAGGTTTACTTTAGAAGAGGAAGCATCTCTCTTTGAGCACTTTGACTTGATGATCTATCAAACAGAAAGGCCCTAAACCACTAACCACAACAGGAAGTCAAACTTAATGCACAAAAACGTGCTACATAACACATAAACATACAACTCTAACTGTATTTCCCATTTTAGTAAACATTCAGAGCTCAGAGCTCATATTCAGTTCCTTCTGAAGCTGAAGGAGAAACATTGTCCACCTGATTCAGATGACTTTCGGACATTTATAAGGGGATAAAGTGAAAGTGGAACACGCAGACACATTTATGTAGAGAAAATAATCCAGAGATGAAGGGTATGAGGCAGCTTTAAGCATTCACTGAAGCGTCAGGGTGATATTTACTTCCTAAAAGATTGCATTTTCTTTTCCTCCTTTGATAAATCCAGGCTGCCATCCAAGATATAAGCGCAAGTTATTAAGAGCTTCCAAAAAATAAAAAAATACAAAAAACTGAGAGTAAAGAATTACCCTCACCTGATAATCAAACAGCTTATGGGAACCAGAAAAGTAGAAAAGGGACAAGGAAAAGTTATATAAAACACGTTTGGGCAGAACATACAAGTTTGGACACCCTTAAGGGTGAGTTAACGCAGACCTTCATCACAATTACCGAATATTATAATTACAGAACATTATAAGATTCGCTCAGAGGGATCTCTGGGCTGGTCTAATTGGACAAGAGCCCACTTTCCCTCAGCAGCATGTTAAAGTGTTTGTGTCTTTAACTTCCTCCACGGCTCATTTCCCCGTTTAAGGTGCATGCAAACAGCAGTTACCGTTCCTCACATTGCTCCACTTCAGAGAACATGAAACGCTCTCAAATTACTCATGAAAGAGATAAAATAAGTGCTTAGAGTGCAGCAAAAACAAAATGCCTGCTAGGTTGTCATGACATATCCCCGATTATATTTTAGTGCTTCATTATGTGCTTGTTTAAGGATTGTTTAGAAAAGGATGAAATAAGCCATACAAGAAACAGAGGCAATGACTACCTTGTATATTTTTTCTTAAGAAAATGTGAGTAGTGCTTGTTCCGAGTGATTGCCAGGACATTGCTTTGCAGTTGCTAAAGTGTTCAGAGTGTTTTTTAGTACACTAAAATGCAAACGTTTGGGGTTGGTATGATTTATTTATTAATTTAGTATTATTATTATTAAAAAAAAAAAAAGAGAAGTTCACCAAGTGCTCACCAAGGCTGCATTTATTTAATATATATATTATATATATATATATATATATATATATATATATATATATAAACGTAAATACTGTAACGTATTATTACATTGTTGTATTTTAATATACAATATATTGCCAAAAGTATTGGGTCACCCCCTTCTAATGAGCAGGTTTGACTACTTTAGTAATTTCCATGAGTACAAATCTGAATGTTTAAGCATATAATGATATTCTAGGGAATTGTGTGCTTCTAATTTTAAAGCAACAGTTTGGACAGGACCCTTTTCTATTCTAGCATGACAATGCCTCTGTGTATAAGGCAAGGTTCAAAAAGAAATGATTGATTCAGTCAGTGTGGAAGAACTTGACTGGTCTGCAGAAAGCCAAGTCCTAATCCCAGCTGAACACCTCTGGTGTGACTTTAAATGCAGACATTGAGCCAAAAACTCATCACCAAACACCAATGACTTGTACATACACTATATGAACAAACGTATTGGGACACCCCCTTCTTTAGAACAGAAAAAGGCACTTCCAAAACTACGGTAACAAAGATGGAAACATAATGCATGTATTTAAAAATTGTATTTCCATCTCTGTTGCAACAGTTTTGGAAGTGTCTAAAATGACTGTACCCATATGTACAAGTCATTGGTGTTTGGTGATGAGTTTCTGGCTCAAGATCTGCATTTAAAGTCACACCAGAGGTGTTCAGCTTGGATTAGGACTTGACTTTCTGCAGACCAGTCAAGTTCTTCCACACTGACTAAATCAATGATTTCTTTTTGAACCTTGCCTTATACACAGAGGCATTGTCATATTAGAATAGAAAAGGGTCCTGTCCAAACTGTTGCTTTAAAATTAGAAGCACACAATTCCCTAGAATATCATTATATGCTTAAACATTAAGATTTGTACTCATGGAAATTACTAAAGTAGTCAAACCTGTTCATTAGAAGGGGGTGACCCAGTACTTTTGGCAATATAGTGTATGTTTAATATATATTTCAAAAAGTCATTTATTCCTGTGATGCAAAGCTGAATTTTCAGCATCATTACTCCAGTCTTCAGTGTCACGTGATCCTTCAGAAATCATTCTAATAGGCTGATTTGCTGCTCAAACATTTATTATTGTCAATATTGAAAACAATTGCGCTGCTTAATATTTTTGTGGAAACTGAGATACTTTTTTCACAAAACTATTTATGAACTGAACTGCTTGCTCTTTTCTGAGCAATAAATGAGACTGAGGCTTAAAAATAATATAAGAGCACCACGTAAGCATCAAAAGCGACTTTTGTGCAATATTCTTCTGAAGTTTTCTGAAGTCATATAACTGAATTGAAACAGATTCAATGAATCATTTGATCCAGTTTAAAAAAAAAAAAGCTCTGAATGATTTGTACACAAATTACACAATTTGGTTCTCAGGATCAAATCTCGACTTGGATGCAGCTGTTAAAAACTTATTGGAAAAGATTATCAGTGAAAAACAACTTCAGTTTGGTCTGTTTCTCACACAGAACTATTGAATGACTTCAGAATACTTAGCAAAGATGGCAAAACAAGCCTGACCACTATTCTATTTGAAGCTTGAATGCCTCAGTATACATTCAGTACATTCAATTCCATTCGACCAGTACAATTCCTCAAAACTTTTCTGTTTTCAAGTCATGTGGGTTTAAAACAACAAGAGGATGAATAAACGACCGAATTAGAATTTTTGGTAAACTATGCCTTTAATATTTAGTTTTAGGAGTTTAGTTAAATCTTTAACTCTCTGTATAAGCAGTAACAATGTTTCCTGCCTTCTGCAAGCACCACTAAACAAACACAAAAAAAGTCTAAATTTGTTCTCTGAGAAAACACAAAGTTTTTGTAGTTCTGTCACTCTCTCACTCCCTTTTCTAACACAAAGAGCACGTCAGCATATTAGAGGTTTAAACAGAGAATGCTGGCTAATTGCATCTGGCCGTTCTTATGACAGCAAATGCAGACATGCAAGGACATATAAAAAAAAAACACTTTAAAGGACTTAAAATAGAAACTTCAAGATCTAATTATTTAGATGTTCCTTTGTTCAAAAATATGAAGCATTTAGGTTTAGATCTTGAGTTTTTTGTTTTAACGCTGTGCAGCGATTCTGGTGAATCAGTCTGCTTTGATCACAACCAACTGTTCACAAATCATTCGTTCTGCCAGACGCATACGCAAGACAAGACGAAAATAACCAAAAGGTAGACTAAATACCAGCCGCAACAACATCTTGAACCTCAACAAGGATCAAAGAGATTAAACATCTAAGCTGAAAGACAAAATTCAAAGAAAAATTGTGGGCTCAAGCATAGTTTCATAACAATGTACAGCATGAATTAACTTCGAAAGAGTTAAAAGATGTCAATCAAGTGAGGAAAGCCACAATTTTAGTGCACAATTGGACATATCGAGCTTGCTTTGTCTTGTAGCTTTAGCCCAACTCAGAGAGGAGGACTCATTCGCCGTGAAGAAATTAGGTAGATTTGAGTTTCACAAACATTTTTTGTGATCCTGTCTGAATAAAACAAGGCTGTGTTTTTATTTCTCCCTCAAACAACCTTGGTAAAATTACGGTGCAAATTACCTACTGTTTTTCAGTTAACTCCCATTTAATCCCATGCAATTAGGAATGTCTGTGATTGTGGTGTATTATTCTTTTCTTCTAACCTTCCCTTAATACTGTAACTAAAGCTTAAAGCTAAATATTTCAAACTAAATACTGTGTTTCACTGTCTGGTGTGCCTTTATTATGAATTTCGACATTCTTGGTGTTAAAAATCTATTTGTGGTTTTAGTAGAGCCAGTTAAACTACAAGGAACTAGTAAATAATTCCTTGCATACTTTCATGAATCTCCTTTATTACATACACTACTGTTTTATGTTTTTGGGAGACATCTCTTTTGTTCACCAAGGATGCATTCATTTGATAAAAAACACAATATATTTTAAATGTATTTTAAAAATGTAAGTATTTTGAAATATAATTTATTCCCGTGATGAAAAGCTGAAATTTCAGCATCATTATTCCAGTCCTCTTCAGTGTCACATGATACTTCAGAAATCATCTAATATACTAATTTGCCGCTCAAGAAACATTTATTAATATCAATGTTGAAAACGGTTATGATGCTTAATATTTTTGTGGAAACCAGGATTTTTGATGAATTGAGAGTTCAGAAGAACAGCATTTATTTGAAATGGAAACCATATTTAACATTATAAATGTCATTACGCATGCATGTCTTATGTTGTTTATTGTAATTCTGATGTGGCTTAGAAAATGCATAAGCATCACAGACATTTTCTGAAATGTGAAGGAAACATGACCTGCGTCCCATAAGGTCTGCCATCTAATAACAATTTCCTACAGGTCAAGAGGCAGACAAAATGAAAATGTCCTATCCTCGACATGCAAACAGAACAATAATAAGAAGAGGAAAGACACCAGTGGATAAAAGTGAAGAAGAGAGCTTTAAGCCCATCTGGGTGGTACTGCTTGTCTGATAGGATGCGGTGTGGTCGGACCGACCCCTGCATAATCCTGACACCTTTGCCCCCTTTCTCTTCAAACCTGGGCAGACCTGGTGATTAAATGCATTTGGCACGTTGCTTTAAACGCATTCAGCCATCCCTGCGTGCGTGTGTGTATGTGTTTGAAGTAGACATGTGCAGGTATATGGTAATGCGATATATCACGATAATGATTAAACTTTTCGCTAGAAATATTTCTGTGAAATACGCATATAAGCTCATCACATAGATCACAGCAGAAATGATTTTATACCTTCCCTGCACTTACAAGAAAGTACCAGTGTGAACTTCATAAAATTTAGGGGTGGTGAATTTCACCTGAAAATGAATAAAAAAAAACAAAAAAAAAAACAAACAAACAAATTATAAATAAGGAATAAATAGATAAATCCAATTTTCACTATCTGAGCATGATGTGAAAAATAATTATACATTACTATTCAAAACTTCTGTAAAAAGTTCAGTTTTTTTTATTAATACTGTTATTAAGCAAGGATGCATCAATTGAGCAGTGACAGTAAAATACATTTATAATATTACAAAACATTTCTATTTAAAATAAGTGCTATTCTTCTGAATTTTCCTTTCATCAAAAACATCCTGAAAAATACAATTTAAAATATATTAAAATAGAAAACAGCTATATTACTGTTTTTTCACAATACCTGTATTTTCTATCAAATAAATGCAGCCTTGATGAGCATAAAACACTTCTTACAATAACAAATTTTACAGACTCCATACTTTTGAAAAATTATACATACATCATGGTTATATTTGTCTCACTGAATTTAATATCTGCTTTTTTAAATTTACCCATTCAAAGGGGAGTTTCATCGCTGTACTATACAGTTAATAATAGAAAAAAAAAAGCAAATAATAGAAAACAAGGTCTTACAAATAAGAAAAATATAATTTTTTGGTGA
>CM077240.1:28683356-28830856 GCA_039654775.1 Spinibarbus caldwelli
TACACTTCACATTTCTGTGCTGTCATGACATAGCTTGTTGTTATTGAAAGTTCAGTTATGTATTCATACCATTTTCATGTAGTAAATATTTTAAAGACGTGTTTTTTAAAACTACCTATTGATTTACTTTTTATACGTTTATTCATGGTGTCCAGATATGTAACTCCCTCAAAATATAATATATTGACAAAAAAAAAAAAAAAAAAATTGGCATGATTTTTCACTTGTTTAAAAGTAAAAAGAAACGTAAAAAAAAAATATTACTTTGTGATTTAATAATTCATGCATCAGAGTTAATATAACCTCTTTATTTGTGGAGGGACTGTTACGGACTACGACAATATGGGTCAGACGTTTAGATAAACTCTAGCACTACCATCAAAGCCACTGTCTGGGCCAGTCCTCCACTGACGTCCACTACTGACGATGTTATTATTTAACCAAACGGGGTCATCGCTTCCCATTCACTCCTACATGTGGGTCTCATTAGAAAGTCCAGAGAAGAAAACAACAATCCACTTACACAACAAGCAACACTCAAGACCTTCACCAAAGATCCCAGCACAGATAAACTGCCATTATAAAAGCTTGTTTTTGCACCTGATACTGAATCTAATGCTTAAGTGAAAAATAGGATAAGATAGAAAGATAAAGCTGAAACCAGAACTGAAGTTCTTCCAGCCAATTGGAAGATAAAACAATCTATGACCCAGTTTTGCTTGAGAAACCCTGGTCTCTATAGAAAGTAAGTGAGGAGGAGTGCAGTTACCTTGTTACTTGTAATTTAGCTGAGGTTTTTATCCAAAACGACTCACAAGGAAAGTCTCTAAGGACTCAGTTCTTCAATTGCACCTATTGCAACCTTTATTTTTGCAGTGTAGCATCTTACCCATTCAGATACCAATACCTCAACATCCCCTTTTGCCATAATAATATGAAAGATCAGACATGAGATATGAGAGCTCTGAAATGTCAAGCAGTGAAAGTGAGTAACGGTTGCAGGTTCTGAATCAGCGGTGATAATGACTCAGCCTCCTGTCCAGGATTATGCAGTACAGACGAGCAGTCATCACACACTGCTGCTGACATGAGTTATGAACAGAGATAGCAAACATCTTTGCAGAGGTCGAGACAAAAAAATAATACAAATGAAGGGCTGTACTATGATTGAACAATACTAATAATTTGACATCAAATGTCAACATTTGAACTAACATTAATCATGGCATTTAGAATAAATTAATCATATTATTTATGGTTGTGTGACTCGCGTTGGCTTAAAATATACACAAAAGTCTTGAGGTTGGTTTTAAATGTTTTTGAAAAAAAGTCTCTTATGCTCACTAAGGCTGCATTTTCTTTTATCAAAAATACAGTAAAAAAACCGTAATCATGTGAAATATTATTATTATTCTAAAAAACAGAATTTTCAGAAAATTTTCAGCACCATTACCCCAGTCTTCAGTGTCGCATGATTCTTCAAATATCATAATAATATGCTGATTTGGTGATCAAGAAACATTTCTTATTATCAATGTTGAAAACAGTTTTGCTGTGTCATATTTTTATGAAAACCGTGATACTTTTTTCAGTATTGTTTGATGAATAGATTTCAAATGAACAGCATTTATTTAAAAAGGAAATATTTTATAACATTATAATCGTCTTTACTGTCACTTTTGATCAATTCAATATGTTCAAAATCTGAACAGTAGCATATAACATTATATATCCAGCCATATTTAAAATTTTTAGTAGGCCGTCATATCAGCCATGGGAAAAAAACTGATGTTCCCACCTTTTGTATTCATTTGATAATCTTTTTAATGAATTTGAAGTAAAACTCATCTAAATGTTAATTTAATTTATACAATTTTAAAATAATGTTGTCATTATTTAATATACAGTATAGACAGATGACCAGAGAGATGACCAGACAGACAGAGAGACAGAGAGACAGACAGACAGATGGATATATGGATAGATAGATAGATAGATAGATAGATAGATAGATAGATAGATAGATAGATAGATAGATAGATAGATAGATAGAGTCAAAATTTTCTTTTCCACCATTACTTTAAAGGAAATTTTGCAAATGAGTTATTCCTTTCATGCCTTCAATTAAAAACTCAATGTAAAGCAAACCAAACAATAACAGATGCTTTTCAATACTAACTAACAGACCTTCATTAATCAACCTCAGGTTATTGAGGACATGACACCTTAATGGAAATACATACTGGGAGTCGCAGTGGGCCGCACTGGGGCTCAATCACTCAGGTTTTCCCCTTATGCCCCAAACCGATCACCACCTTCCCTCCAGAGACACAACCTAAGCCATGGGCTGTCAATCGGCTCGCAAATGGAAAACGGCCTAAATCAATGGCCTGGAAAAACAAGTGCCAGCTAATTATAGGGAAAAGGGCAGCCAGCGGAAGAGAACATCAACACCTCACATTGGCCTCAATGTGACAATGTGATCTATATGGTCCATCCAGAGGAAAAAAAAAATGCACAGAGGCCGGTCACAATTTTTTTGGCACGAAATATGACATCAGAAATGACAAACTCCAGAAGACCCAAGCTAAGCAAAGAGTCCCACCTAAGCGCTCTGCATGTGTGTAGTTATTATTTGAGCCTCTCATTCTGATTTCTCGGCTCCTGCTATTATTAGCTGCCTCTGAAATCCAAGTCCACGGAGGGTTCCTCCATCAGCTACTGCTCTCCCATCATGCACCACTCTGAACAGAAGTCCCTTTGATTTTTGGTTTGCATCTTGTGCTGATGAAAACGAATGTGTCAACTAATGCAAAATTAAAAAGATAACAACGTGGATTTTAAAAAATAGGCAATAAAACAAGCGGTCCAAAGGCAACCGTCACTTGCAAAGAAATACAGTAATGCTATCTACATATGTGGTTAGTTTAATTCGCTCTGGAAGGACAAAAAGGGATTCCATTTTTGCACACTCTTGTCCTTAAACCAGTAAAAGAGAGAAGAATAGGGGGACTGAGAACGAGAGGGACAGGATTTTTACTCAGCAGTAATCCTGAAATGTTTACCTTTTGAAGGCTGGTAGGATTAAGTTGTGTCTTATCAATTATTTTTATGGCCACCTGAAGGAAAAAGAGAAGAAGAAAAAATTAATTTCATAGCATTCATGAACAAGTCTAGATCATATTTCATCCTCAAATCAAAAGAAAAATAGACACTATTTATTTATAATATTTCTATTTTAGAGATATTTTAAAGACAATTTAAAGACCAGTTTTCTTTCAGTTTTTTGTATAATGGCATTATTTTTATGTAAACAAAAAGAAAAAAGTAAAAACTTTAATTACTGTATTTCAGAGATAAATGTGCATCACAATAATTAGATTTTGGGCAGAAAAAAAAAGTTAACTGTAAAAAATGTTATCATACAAAAAAAAAAAAACCTGTGCAATATTACATATATATATATATATATATATATATATAAAATTGTGCAAAAAACAAAAGTTCTCGATTGAGATCTTCATGAAGCCCACCTCTCGTCCTGTGAGAATATGTCGTGCCAATTTGACCTTGGCAAAGTTGCCCTTGCCGATGGTTTTGAGGAGCCGATAGTTGCCGATATGTGGTTGCTCATCGGCACAGGAGGCGATGGAGTTTCGGCAGCGGGCCCCTGACCGCCCGGGACGGGATGCCACTTCATTCCGCCCATCCGTGTGTGATGTGTGCTGGAGACAGATGAAAAAAGAAGATTAGTAAATACAAGTATACTACTTTTCAAAGGTTTGAGGTCTGTATGTTTTTTTACTCTTGAGGATGCATTATATTGATCAAAATTGACATTAAAGACATTTATAATTTCACAAAATATTTCAGTCTCTACAAAAATATTAGGCAGCACAACTGTTTTCAACATTGTTAATAATAAAAAAAATCTTGAACCTACAAGACTGACTACTTCTGACAATTTTATGTGACACTGAGACTGGATTAATGATGCTGAAAATTCAGTTTTGCATCAGGAATAAGTATTACAATAGAAAACAGTTATTATCAATTGTAATATTTCACAATATTATTATTATTATTTATTGATCACATAAATGCAGCCTTGGTGAGCATAAGAGGCCTTTAAAATCATTACTAATCCCAAACTTACATATTTCGTGTGAATGCAACAGCCTTTCAACTAGATAAAATTGTCAGAACATGTCTTAAAAAGTTATATCAAAAATTGTACTCATTTTTGAGATCTCTGTATACTTTATTCGTTGTGGTAGTCTGACAGCCGTTAAATACCAGGCAAATGAAAACATAGAGAATGTCAAATACTGTTTGCATGAAGATATTTGAACCTGACAACCTCAAAGAGGAGCTTCACCACGGCAAATATCTTCATTTCCTCCCATCAAGGATATATATCTATGAACCGAGCTGGTCAAAGAGTTTCAGTTGACATCTGTGTGTGCTACAGTAAAGTTTCCACTCACAGGAAGGGAGATATGTAAATAAAGTAATCTGGACAAAATGTTAGACGATTTCCTGGATTTCTGCTTTGACTTTTTCTTTCGCTGAAAAATACTGGAGCTTCATCCTTTTAGAAATAGAGAAGGGTACTTTTACAAAATTAATGTTTTTGCTGATTTTGAAGACAAAGTATCTTCCTGCCAGTCAAGTATAACTAATAATTGGACCTTTATAGAAATGGACACCAGCATTATATAATTTTTTTATGTGAATAATAAGTTAAGAATTTAAAGTGCTCACTCATCACATATCAATGGATCCTCTCCAGTGAATGGGTGCTGTCAGAATGAGGGTCCAAACAGCTGATAAAAACATCAAAATAATCCACAAGTCATCCACACAACTCCAGTCCATCAATTAATAACTTGTGAAACGAAGCTGCTGTCATGTTGTCCTCTTACATGAGAATCCACAACATTTTTTGAATATTTTAGCTTGTAAATGGTGCTTGATCTGTGCATATTTCTCTCCTGCTTCAGATTCTCACTGGAGAAAGCAGCATTATGAAAATAGGACTCATATTTTAGCTGGAAGCAATGGTTTGAAGTTGAAAATGTATTGATGGATTTCATTCTTACAAACATGCAGCTTTTCACTTCACAAGACATTGCGTGGATTACATGCGTGGTTTATTGTGCTGTTGTTATCAGCTGTTTGGACTCTCATTCTGACGGCACCCATTCACTGCAGACGATCCACTGGTGAGCAAGTGATGTAATACTAAATCTCTCCAAATCTGCTCCGATGAAGTACTAAACTCATCTTGGATGGCTAGAGAGCGAGTAAAATTTCAGCACATATTTGGGTGAACTATTTGTTTAAAGTTATAAGAATGTAAAATAGTGAGTTCAGCTCCAATAATGATGATGTTAACATCTCAAACATCATTACTCAAAAGACAAAAACACCCAGCTACCTCACTGACTCAATAACTGTAATGGATGAGCGATGATAATTAGTGGCCATGGTTGTAGAAAACTATTAAACATGTCACCATCACTGAGCAAAGAAAAGGCAGAGATGACACCACCGGATTGCACAGTGAGGACTAATCTATGATACGTTTTCAAGCAGCATGCCGGTCCATCTGGAACAGAGGGACTTAAATTAGCCCAAGAACTCCAATAGACATCTTAATAATAATATCAAATGTAGATGAACAGGCTACAGCATACGTGCTGCCGTGATAAAGAAAATTGAACAAGATCTCTCAATAAGGGATCCAGGAAATGATGTATGATGTGGATGGAGACTGAAACAATACCTGAGAGGAGACAGATCGACAAGACATTGCCTGCATCACTGTGAGTCATGCTATTCCAGTCATGAAAAGAGCTTAAGTGATACAAAATTGGATAGTACTAGAAGATCTAGTTCAAGATTACTTCATTTTGACATTCAAGCTCCACAGGTTTTAGTTCAACTATGACATGACCATTAGTCATATAAATTATTAATTGATCTATTTTGGTCTACAAATAAAGGAATAATTGAAAAAAAAAAAAAATCACCTTTTGTGTTCCACAGAAGACAGGTTTGGAACAACATGATGGCGAGTACACCATCGCATGAGTTTCATTTTGGGTTGAACTATTGCTTTAAAATACAGAATAAGGTTTAGGGTCCAAAATAGATAGCAGAAGCTCATAAAAGCCTACAATGTCATAAAGCAGTGCCGAGACAATGATGAGAGCATCAGCGTAATTCAGCAATGAAGCACATGACATCAATAACTCTATTGAAAGATCAGCTTTTTTAAAATCAATATCCATTTAGTTGTATTACCAGATATGAAAGGAAAGGCAGGTGCCAAGATGTTCCAAAGAGCATCTTGAGCTTCATTTTGTACCATCTGCACAAAAGACTGCACATGGTCACTGGCGCACATTTATTTGATTCATGACCTATAAATATTGCAGAATCTTTTTTATTCATTTTATATAATAATACAGATTTTTTTAAAACCCTAAAACTGTGTTTATTTCCAGTTTTAAAAAACGTTTTAATGCTAAATTTGCAATGTGGTCTCAAACATTATTTTGTACCCGACTATACACTACCGCTCAAAAGTCAGTAAGGTTTTTTTTTTTGTTGTTTTTTTTTTTGAAAGAATTTGGAAGAAAAAAAAAAACAGTAAAAGACAGTAATGTTTTGAAAAACTTACCATTTAAAATAACAGTTTTCTATTTGAATTTATTTTTGTGATGCAAAGCCATTCCTCAAGACTTCAGTGTCACAAAATCAGAAATCTCTGATTTGGTGAAATTGATCTTTTTTTAACAATGTAAAAGTGTTAACTGTCATTTTTGATCAATTTAAGATGTCCTTGCTGAAAATAGTATTAATTACTATTACATTAAATTAAATTAAATTAAATGGGTACATTAAAACCAGATGTGTCATCATGTATAATGATGATTATACAATGACCATCATAATAGTATGGGACTCATTAAGCTGTTAGTTATTCAGTTACCCAAGTTCTAAGGACACTAATAATGAGGAATAAGAGAATGAAGTCAAGAGCAATTACAGGAAGTGCTCACAAAACAGTTCCCAAAATGTGGAACAAAATACTAGCTTCCATTACCGATCCTTGAGCCACAACCATAAACACAATCTATTATTAAAGAGAGCCAATTACCTTCTTAATACATGCTTCTGGTCTTAATTTGAACTATTAACCTGTGCATGGTATTCCAAATTAAAAACTGCTTGTCTTCATGATCACACTCACAAATGTGAGTCTAATCTAATCTCAATGGATTAAATTAAGTTCTGTCCTATATATTTCTTCACTCAAAAATATGTAACATAACAAGTGAAATGGGCTGCAAATGGCAAGTCACATTCAGTAAAATAACAGAAAAAGATACACCACACAGAGCTATTTTAAACCAACCAGTATGACAGAAAAGCCATGCACTAACATGCTAAGAACTCCAGCACATTTTTAATGGTATTGTGAGAGCATTCTGCCACCCTGTAATTTATGTGATTCATCTGAGCTTTGTTCCTAGGCTAATACTGAAGCCTAAAATGAGTAATATGGCAGATATTGTTTGTAATTACAAACGGCAGACTTATTCGATGAATAACATCACAGTAAATAGGAACTGGTTAACTTAATTAGATAAAATAAAGATACATTTACCATCTAAACAGGGGAATTTAAAAAGTCTGGTGTGATTTGTAGAAAAGCAGGTGTTGAGTCAGTGCAAAGTTTTATTTTTTTAACTTATAAGAGATTGAACACTTAAATCTTAAATGCGTGAATGACTGCATTAAAAAAGAAAATCAAGTGAGAAGTTTGAAAGTATGTTAACTGAAGTTTGCAGAGCAAAATCATTTAAAATCATTATTTAGGACCAAGATAGATCCTTAAAAAGACTGTCCTAAATTCTCCCTCTAGGACAAACGCTCACATCTAGGACATTCTAGAGCACAGAGTAATATTTCTCTATCACAACAGGCAAGCCGCCTATAAAGACATTATTGTTGCTGATAAGATCTCAACATAGTTTCACTTTAAATGTCTTCAATACAGCTTCAGTCAATATCTGATGCAGCCACAGTATTACAACAAAATCAATCGGGGTTTACACCTTTTAAGGGGCTAATCACAATATTCACAGTGGTTCTGATTAATCATTTGCCAAATATGCTCTAAAATCTCAAAGCCTGGACCATATTCAATTGCATTATACATTAAAACCTTCCCGTGCCAACAAATCTGCTTCCTCTCCGACTCTGAATGGCTTTGCACATTACAAAAGGCTCATTACTAACAGCCTTTTCCCTCTATCCTAAATTTAATCAGCCTAATTAGAATGAGTAATTAGCACTTACTATAGTTATGCGGTGCCTCTTGACAGAGTGGGAGCCCTTCATTCTAGCATTGGCGATCTGAATGGCTTCGAAACTGACAGTCGGTCCGTTTTTGTGATGCTGACAGCTCATTGATCGCCTGGCACAAACCGATGCTCAGAGGAGCATGAAAACATTTCCGACACTTGTCATTAGATTTCCGACGGGTGCAGAGGATTTGAGTTTTCTCTCTCTCTTTCTCTCTCTCTAACTCTCTGGGTAGCAAAGAAGGGAATAGTCGTCACTCAAGGACTAACCAGTGGTGAGACTGCATAATCAGGCAGGTAAGGTCTCGTCACTTATCTGTGTGTCCCTTTTCTAACCAATGACGCACAAGAGCTCCAGCACAATAAACTTCATTTATACAGCACTTTTTATAGATACTGCAAATCAAAGTGCATTTTAAACGAGTAGAGCATTCGAAATTCTGTTTTCAGTTTTTTATTATTATTATTATGGATATAATTTATACACTGCACATCACCGCAAAATGTTACTTTGTAAACTTGTGTCACGCAGTATTATTTAATCTAAAACTATTTAAAGCAACATTTTTTAAAATTATTGTATTACTGTCATACATGCGGTTTTTATGACCTATTAAATGGATCAATTGCTCACATGGAATATTTGTGTTTTTAAATTAACGGATACTACAACTATCTATGTGAACTGCCAAAAAAAAAAAAAAAAAAAAAAGTTACAGCTGAAACAAAAACTTAAAATATGACCAGTTACATCACCTGCACTTTTCTTATATATCCTTACAACTTTAAACCTGAAGTATAAGAATTGTTTCTAAAATTAAAAAAAAAAAAACGCCAAACTCCACTGGTGTACATGACATTCTGAGTGGAACACAAAAGCGTTTCACACTACAGGAAACATTGCTACACTGTAACTCTGTAGAGAAAATATTGTTTCAAAGTATCACTGTAGTAAAAATACAATGTAACTAGTGCTGTCAAATGATTAATTACATCCAAAATAAAAGCTTTTGTTTACAATAATATATGTATGTGTACTGTGTATATTTATTATGTGTAAATAAACACACACATGCATGTTTATATTTCAGAAAAATATGTTATTCTTATATATTAAATATATTTATTTATAATATAAATTATATTAATATATAGACGTAAATATTTTCAAAATATATACTGTATGTGTGTGCATTTATATATACATAATAAATATACACAGAACACACACATACATTATGCAAACAAAAACTTTTATTTTGTATGTGATTAATCGTTTGACAGCACTAAATGTAACATTATGACTAGCAGAAATAATGATACATTGTATCATTATGTAATCTGTAACAGAATAATGTTACATTGTGTCAGTGCAGTGGAAACCCTGATACGCTATACTGGAAATACTGTTAAATATTTTCATAATGGAAATACTCAAAAATGAAGTGGAAATACTGTAACACTGTAAACAAAATATTGTTACACAATCACTGTTGTGAAAAAAAATACATTTGAGCGGAAACAATGTTTTTCACACTATAGCAAACATTGTTACACTGTATCTCTGTAGAAAAAATATTGTTACAAAGTATCACTGTAGTGGAAATACAGTGTAACATTATCACTAGCAGAAATACTTCTACACTGTTTTGTCTCATTTGTAGCAGGAAAAAAACAGTTACATTAAATCAGTGTAGTGGAAATACTGTGATGTTGTATTGGAAATATTGTTAAATATCATTATATTTCAAATATTGTTACTCTGTAAAATTGTAATGGAACACTATATGAAATGGATACTGTTATAATGTTGCTGAAATATTGTTGCACTGTATCTTTGTTGTGATAAATGATTACACTTGAGCAGAAACAATGTTTCAGTTTCACACTAAAAAACACTGTTACACTGTATCTTTGTTGTGATAAATGATTACACTTGAGCAGAAATAATGTTTCACACTATAAGAAACATTGTTACACTGTCCCTCTGTAGCAGTAATACTGTTACAAGATATCAGTGTTGTGGAAATACAGTGTAAATATCACTCTAGCAGAAATACTGCATCGTTCTGTAACAGAAAATGTTACAGTATATCAGTATAGGAAACACTGTTGCTGTAGTGGAATATTGTTAAATATCATTATAGTGGAAATATAGTTAATTAGAAAAATTGTAGTGGAAATACTGTTACTCTGTATCACTGTACTAAAAAAAAGTTACACCCGACCAAAATCAATGTTTCACACTATAGGAAACATTTTTTACACTGTACCACTGTAGCTGAAATAATATGATATCAGCAGAAATACCGCTACACTGCATCACTCCAGCGGAAATAGTTACTCTGTATCGGAAATATTGTTACAGGAAGTCGCACGAGGGTAACTTGACAGCTCTTTTGCGGACTGAAGCTGCGCGTGAGAGTCATGCGCCCTGATGTTTATTCTTTTAAAACTGTGTCAGTCACAGCGGCTACAGAGCACACTACGTGCCTATGGAACGATGTCGAAACATGAGATCCCTAACTTTAGAGAATGTCACAACCCTGGGAAACACATTCACAACCCTGCTGATAGTGTCAGCATCAATTTAGCGCGAATACGCCCGCCCTTAAAGTTTAAAAGTGTGTGTGAATTTAGAGCCAAATGAAGGCTGTGAAATACAAAGAAATTCCGGTGAACCTCAATGGAATTCATACTCACGTTTTCTGTATCTCTCTCATTGACAGTAGGAAGTGGTGTTCTAGTTGACATTTTAATGTGTCTTTATCTCCAAAGTGGTTCCTGCAGTCCAAGTCTGTCTGATCACAGCAAGCTTCAGTTCACAGTGTGGACAGCTGCCGGGCACCAGCTGATGAAGATCATGGATTCGATCAACATCAACAGCAAATTCCAGCACAAATAAAAGATCCAGATTAATGCAATAATTTATCCAGACGCATAACGGCACAACAGGTCACCGGTGACACAAAGGAGCAACCCTCCACAAAGACCTGGCAACCAACAGGTCATAACCAATGTGCTGCGCTAGATTACTTTAAAAAAAAAAAACTTTGCCAGAAGTGTCTATTGTAAACTCAAGCACAAACAGTTCTCGGGCCCCTCACAAACTGCACACAGCGTTCAGACAAGGAAAAGGGGAGGGGGGCGTCCGCTTAAAACCGGTTCTGGATCTTGATGTAAGCTTTCTGAATGCGCAGCTTCGTCCCTTGGCTCCAGACAATCTGCTTTAAATCACTCCAGATTGATTAAATTCCTCCCATCCAGCAGTGTGGGGTTCTCCAGTCCAGATAGAGCGCAGTCCAAGATGGCTGCGTGCTGGCTGATGGTGCCAAGCCAAACCCAGCGCAGCGCAGCCGGAGGAAGTGAGGACAGAGGCGGCTGCACAAGCTCATTGGCCGGCGCGGTGCTGTTTGTTGTTGCTGGGGTGATTACTAAGGAGAAAAATGTACCTGTCGCACAAAAACCCGGCAAAATAACTTAGTGCTCCATGGTTGGATTGACCATCCCGGTGACAGTCGTGACCATGAACATGTAGGAATGTGGAAAACGTGTAACTAGTTTAGAGAAAGTCAGTGAATGCTTTACCATGTTTTTGAACATGTGCCATAGTACATTGGAGAACAAAGTAAATACTGTGGGAAAAAAATTAAATAAATAAAATGAAAACCACTACACTAGTACTTTCTTGTAATGTTTACATACACAGTTATATTAATTTATATCAATGAATTTATTTGCTATCTATCTATCTATCTATCTATCTAGCTAGCTTTTGACTGAGGTTTCTTTTGTTCAAGGTTGACAAAAGCTTAAATAGAGCTTAAGGCTTTTTAAGTTAAAAAAAAAAAAAAAAAAACACTGTCATGCTGCATGGCAGATGGTGTCTGAACAAACACAAACTCATATACCCACAAAGGCTATTTTGCTGGGGGTTTATTTCTGACATGAAAGAGGATGAGCTGCATCTTTAGTTGTACACATCCTCTGCTGTCACATTATTCTAATGAAGAAAGAAATGAAACCAGATATATACTCTATGAGCTCAGATTTGAACAGTGAAACTGAATTTCCTTGAACAAAAGTTAAGGGAACTTTCTCACATGATCAGAAAAAAGGTTAAGTCTTAAACATCCTCTTCCCAAGTTTAATGGCTGGAGGACCACTTCAAAAAAAAAAAAAAAAAAAAAAAAAAGAATCGCAAGGGTTCATAACTTTTGTCAGAAAATCTCTGATTTAAGACAATTTAAGAGTGATAAAAACAGTGTTCAAACTCACAAGGTGAACATTTTTCAATAGGCTATCTAAATTTAGCCTACTCAGACATCCCAAACATTAAAGAAAGCAATCCTGCATTGAATCTAATTTCAAAAATATTTTTATGAAGTATACATTTATTAAAATAAATGTTGGAACGTATGTTGGATATTTTCCAGCCTCTTAACAATGCAATTAACTGATGGACTGATACTAGTGTAGTGCTGGATTGTTGTCTTCAATATACCTGATCACTCACTGCCACCTAATGGTCTTAACTGAGGATTTCTTATTTTGGTTGTGATTTATGGCAAAAGTGTAGAATGAGGTACACAAGCAGAGTCGGGAGCAGCAATAAAGGATTAAAGAGATAAGACCAGGTGAGAGGAATTTTATTATTATTATTTTTAAATATTTTCTTTTAATTTATAAAAACTAATTCTATAGTCCTCAAAAGCCCTCAAGAATAAATGTCCTCAGATTATACTTTCTAAAACAAATAGTACCTATTCAAATAACACATTTAAAAATTAAGGTATAGCTTATTTAAAAAATTAAATCATATAAATAAATAAAAAAAGAAAATGATAGCCTACTTAATTTCCAGACGTTCCAGGAAAGTTTTGAGGGCTTATGATTTTGTTGTTTAGCAAATAAGTAAGTGAATGAATACACACAAACAGGTAAGACTGGCTTTGTTGTGTGCAACAAAAACAGAACATGGAGGATAAACACTTCTGTGGTTAAACATAAGCTTATTCCCTGGACTTCGCTCAGAAATGGCTCATAACAACCAGTAATTCACTTATGTGATATTTCGCTGACATATGTGGTGAAACTTTAAAACAAAATCTTGGAAAATGCTGTGTGGCTAACACCACTTGAGATTCAGGGCCCAGCTGCATGAAAGCCCTTAAAGGGATAGTTCACTCAAAAATGAAAATTTAATGTTCATCTGCTTACCCCCAGGGCATCCAAGATGTAGGTGACATTGTTTCTTCAGTAGAACACAAACGAAGATTTTTAACTCAAACCGTTGCAGTCAGTCATATACAGGTGCATCTCAATAAATTAGAATGTCGTGGAAAATTAATTTATTTCAGTAATTCAACTCAAATTGTGAAACTCGTGTATTAAATAAATTCAATGCACACAGACTGAAGTAGTTTAAGTCTTTGGTTCTTTTAATTGTGATGATTTTGGCTCACATTTTACAAAAACCCACCAATTCACTATCTCAACAAATTAGAATATGGTGACATGCCAATCAGCTAATCAACTCAAAACACCTGCAAAGCTTTCCTGAGCCTTCAAAATGGTCTCTCAGTTTGGTTCACTAGGCTACACAATCATGGGGAAGACTGCTGATCTGACAGTTGTCCAGAAGACAATCATTGACACCCTTCACAAGGAGGGTAAGCCACAAACATTCATTGCCAAAGAAGCTGGCTGTTCACAGAGTGCTGTATCCAAGCATGTTAACAGAAAGTTGAGTGGAAGGAAAAAGTGTGGAAGAAAAAGATGCACAACCAACCAAGAGAACCGCAGCCTTATGAGGATTGTCAAGCAAAATCGATTCTAGAATTTGGGTGAACTTCACAAGGAATGGACTGAGGCTGGGGTCAAGGCATCAAGAGCCACCACACACAGACGTGTCAAGGAATTTGGCTACAGTTGTCGTATTCCTCTTGTTAAGCCACTCCTGAACCACAGACAACGTCAGAGGTGTCTTACCTGGGCTAAGGAGAAGAAGAACTGGACTGTTGCCCAGTGGTCCAAAGTCCTCTTTTCAGATGAGAGCAAGTTTTGTATTTCATTTGGAAACCAAGGTCCTAGAGTCTGGAGGAAGGGTGGAGAAGCTCAAAGCCCAAGTTGCTTGAAGTCCAGTGTTAAGTTTCCACAGTCTGTGATGATTTGGGGTGCAATGTCATCTGCTGGTGTTGGTCCATTGTGTTTTTTGAAAACCAAAGTCACTGCACCCGTTTACCAAGAAATTTCTGAGCACTTCATGCTTCCTTCTGCTGACCAGCTTTTTAAAGATGCTGATTTCATTTTCCAGCAGGATTTGGCACCTGCCCACACTGCCAAAAGCACCAAATGTTGGTTAAATGACCATGGTATTGGTGTGCTTGACTGGCCAGCAAACATACTTTCCAGAAGGCCAACAATTCACTAAAAATGCTTTTTTTTTTTTTTATTGGTCTTATGAAGTATTCTAATTTGTTGAGATAGTGAATTGGTGGGTTTTTGTAAAATGTGAGCCAAAATCATCACAATTAAAAGAACCAAAGACTTAAACTACTTCAGTCTGTGTGCATTGAATTCATTTAATACACGAGTTTCACAATTTGAGTTGAATTACTGAAATTAACTTTTCCACTGCATTCTAATTTATTGAGATGCACCTGTACATATATTTAATTGTTTGATCAAAATTCTTACTAGGGACAATTTAGTAGTCGCTGGATATTTGTAGGGACATGTCCTAGGGTCCCTACAGCGTCCTTGCAATAAGATATGAAGATCTACAGCGGGGAGTCACTTTTTTGCCGCTCACATTTATGACAGTCATCGAGCAAAGTTCATTTATAAGTGACCTGTCATCTTCCGCTGCAACAGGTGAGGGCTGAGGCTCGACTTTCCAACTTCTCCAGACGTCCTCGCACTTCTCCACAGTCCTGGAAGAGCTTTAATCATGGCCACAAACCTCCAAGAAAACATATATGAACAAATAGAAGAGACTAACGAAAACATATATGAGAAGCCGTATGAGAACGTAAACAACAACCCAGAGCCGAAATATGAGAATCAAGGCGCGAGTAAGGAAATTCCAGAGGAACCGCTGTACAGCACGATCAATCAACCGTCTCCAGACTATATGGATACGAGAGGAACATCTCAAGAGGAAGAGGAACAGCCTTCACCCCCCAGTGAACCAGGAGAGCAGCTCGAAAGCGAGATCATGGTGGCCTCTCTGCCGAATGGAGATGTTTACGGATCTTCATCTTTTGAGGAGACTGGAGACCCATGTGATGACCAGCCCTCATTGGTCAACGATGACCTGCTGATGGCTTACAGTCTCCCAGAAGACGGATCTCCAGAACCTGAGGAGGTAGTTGACTACAGCCTGAAGGACGTGGAGAACAGCGCCGTGGAAGAGCCAGCTGCAGTTCCCGACCCGAATCAGCCTAATATTGCGCTTTTTGTCAAGGTAAGGGCTGTGGGTTTATGACGTTTGAATAAAATAACCTGAACTTTTTCTTTTATTTAAATAAATAAAGAAGGCTTTAAAGTTGGCATTACGTGAGTCTGAAGGTCAGTTGGGTGTGGTTTGTAACAGCATTCATATTTCTGCCCACCTTTGGCCCTTGAAGACAATTGTGAAGACAACCTGAAAATGAATTGTTAAACCTTTGTTCACACGCCCAGTTTCTTTTTTAACACTGAACCCCTATTTTTCCTAAATTATACTCAGATGTTATTTAATCTCTGCATGTAAAATCAGGTGTTAAAAACCAAACAATTTGTTTCTTTTTTATTCCAAATTAAATAAAATGTATATATTTATAAAAAAATTAACAAATTTAATTTAATTTAACTTTTATTAATTTGATATTAAAATATTAACAATTGAGTCTTTTTAAATAAAAATTTAAAACAATTTAATTATTTTTAAGACACAATTTAGAATTAAAAATGACAAATTATACTAACAAATTACAATCATTATAATTCTTTTAAATAATAATAACAACAAATTTTGTTAAAATCTAATTGAAATTATTATTTTTATTTATTTATTTATTTATTTATTTATTTACTTACTTACTTTGTTTGCCATTGGCATTTCAATCAAAACCTTATTTGGGAAACCCTGCACAATCTCAGTCCATAGCAGTGGTTAGTTATTTTTGGCATTATGAATTCATTCTGTTTTATGTAAATGAAAGATTATTTTGACATTCAAGAATTCAAAAAAAAAAAAAAAAGTTTGAATGAAGAGAATGGATGTAAATTTCCAAATGGTTAATGTAGCAGGTAGTTAATGATTCAACAAAAAAATCAATGTTAAGCACAATGGCCTTAAATGGACAAAAAAGATTGATATGATTCATTCAGGTAACATTTTCCTTTTGATCATTAACTTCAAAATGGTTTTCAGAAGTTTGTGTGCTTGCTCACAGTCTGTATATGTCAGAATTAGACATCCTGAACTGATTGCATTTCCTTTGGAAGGTTCACTGTGACAGGCAAAGTGAATAATCATTAACTTGGGGATCCGTACAGTCATGGAAACCAGAGTGAAGTCCTGACCTGAGTAAATCAACTCATGGCTACTCTTTGCTTTTGCTAGTGGAACACTTTAGTCTGTGTACATGATCACAGACTGAGCAACTGTGATTGTGGAATTGAGACTTTTTCAGACTCAAGTTTATATCACATTTCATGACAAATGTGTCACTAACAATGGCATTTTAATGATTCATAACTGAAAAATGGGATGCACTGACATAGATACACCAGGGTGTGATAAACATTTTGCTCTTAATAAACCTTCAGAACAATTCAAACATTACATAACTACTTTATGGCCACATATAGTCATAAAAAAGCAGGAATAAAGTAGTATAAGTTGTTGTTGAGCAGCACAACGCAAGGCTGCTTTTATTACCAAACCTATAAGAGAACTCACAAAAATCCATAACAGCATTTGTCAAGTAAATGTTGGCCTTGGTTAAGAATTTAATCTTACTGGCTACACATAAAGGCAGACGATTATGATCGAAGTTTACACAGCCACCTTTACTAAATGTTACAGATGTTGGTGGTTGGTTACTGATTAGATTCAATATTGACATTTTAAAATGCACATCTACTTACATTTACGTTATGCAACAGTTTTAACTCTTGTTATTAAAAATACAAAAAAAATAGTATTTAAAAATTATATATTTAAAATAAAAATCTATTTATTCAGGGGCAAAAGATTCTGATTTGACATTAGTGGCCATTTCTGGCTCTTAGATGTCAAGCAGCATCAGCAATGTGATAATCAGATAGAGGTAATCAGATCCTCCCACACAATTGCTACATTGATTAGATGAACATTAGGCTGTAAAATATTCCTCAAGTGTGACCTTGAACATTTAAAATACATATTTTAAACAGTTTAAGCACTTTAGCTCAGCCAAAACACCCGGTCAAATGTGCACGATGCAGAAGTTAATTATTCACTGCAGAGATTACATTTAACCTGTTGGGAACTGAGTCATGAAAAGAAAAAAAAGAGGTGATCCTCTGTTGCACTCGGACACATCGTCAGTAATGTAACCAGCGGTCAGGCTGTTTGAATCAATGAGAAAATCTCCTTTCCCACTTGTAAATGAATATGCTTTTATGTCAAAACTTAAGATATTTTACTTGAGATTTATTGTATGGAAAGCCTGTGTATTCTTGTCTGGGTCAGGTTAAATTCACAACAATTTATTAATTATTAGTTATCTTTTAACAATTTATTAATTTATTAGTTATTCAGGCAAAGTTTAAACAATTTTAGACAGATTAAAATAAAATGATATGCCACTTGCCAACTGATTCTTGTAGCGTTAATGTTGTTATTTTACCAGTAGAGGAGGCTGTTCAGCCTGCTATGATAGATGCTAATGCATCCACTTGTAGCACATAAATATATTTCCTGGAGTATGATGATGTTAATTAAGTTACAAATCCAATTCATGTTTAACGACTTTAATACTACGGTCCTTAATAAGATATAAAAGCATAAAATGAGATTTAGTACAGACCTTTTTCAGAAACATTTTGATAAATGGCACCATGTAATGTGGTCATTATATTTATAGATACAGCTGTAGCATGTTGTTTCCAGTGTTATTTTAGATCAGGGATCCTCAAATCTGGCTCACAAGATCCACTTTCCTGCAGAGTTTAACAATGTCAATGTCTTCAGGATCACTAGAAAATCACAGGTAGGCGAGTTTGATCAGGTCTGGAGCTAAACTGTGCAGGAAAGTGAATCTCGCGAGCCAGATTTGAGGATCCCTAATTTAGATAATATCATAGTTTTTATTTATATTTTGAATAAGTTTTTGATTTTTATATTTTCCTTTTTTATTTGTAATTACAGTTAAAATAATTTTTAAATTTTTTTTTTTTTTTTTCATTTTGAAGAGCTTTTGACATATATGTCAACTGTATGTATACAGTCATGGCCAAAAATATCGGCACCCTTGGTAAATACGATCAAAGAAAGCTGTGAAAATTAACCTGCATTGTTAATCCTTTTGATCTTTTATTTTTTAAAAAAATCACAAAAATCTAACCTTTCATTGGATAATAACAATTTAAAATGGGGGGAAATATCATTATGAAATAAATGTTTTTCTCTAATACACGTTGGACACAATTATTGGTACCCCTAGAAATTCTTATGAGTAAAATATCTTTGAAGTATATTCCCATTCATATTCACAATTTTGAACACTCCAGCGTGATTATGAACATGACATTATCCAGCCATGGCTTCCTGTTTCACAGAAATATAAATAGGAGGGGAAACAAAGCCCAAATTCCCTTAATCATCCATCACAATGAGAAAAAACAAAGAATATATTTCTGATGTGCAGCAAAAGACAATTGAGCTTCACAAATTAGTGAAGTGACTTGAAGAAAAGCAGTGAAAATTTCCATTTCCACCATCAGGGCAATAATTAAGAATTTCCAATCAACATAAAATGTTAGGAAACTGCTTGGAAGAGAACGTGTGTCTATATCGTCCTAATGCACGGTGAGAAGGAGAGTTTGAGTGGCTAAAGACTCTCCAAGGACCACAGCTGGAGAATTGCAGAAAATAGTTGAGTCTCGGTGTCAGAAAACCTTAAAAAAAAATTGTCAAATAGCACCTACATCACCACATGTTGTTTGGGAGGGTTTCAAGAAAAATTCTCCTAGCTCATCCAAAAACAAACTCCAGCATATTCAGTTATCAGACAAGACTGGAACTGCAAATGGGACTGGCTTCTATGGTCAGATGAAACTAAAAAATGAGCTTTTTAGCAGCAAACACTCAAGATGGGTTTGGTGAACACAGGGATAAAAAGTACCCCATGTGTACAATGAAATATACTGCTGTATTTTTGATGTTGTGGGCCTATATTTCTGCTGGGGGTCCTGGACATCTTGTTTAGACACATGACATCATGGATTCTATTAAATGCCAACAGATAAAAAATCAATAAGTGACTGACTCTGTTAGAAATCTTATAATGGGCCATGTTTGGATCTTCCAATCGTACAATAATCCAAACACAAACCTCAAAAACAACACAAAAATGGGTCACTGAGCACAAAACCAAGCTTCTGCTATGGCCATTCCAGTCCTCTGACCTGAACCCTCTAGAAAATGAGTGGGGTGAACTGAAGAGAAGAAGCACCAACATGGAGCTGGGATCTAAAGGGTCTGGAGTGATTCTGGATGAAGGAATGGTCTCTGATCTCTTGTCAGGTGTTCTCTAACCTCATCAGGCATTATAGGAGAAAATTTAGAGCTGTTAAACTGGCAAATGTAGGTTTCAAAAAGTATTGAATAAAAGGGTGCCGCTAATTGTGGCCAACGTGAATTAGAGAAAAACATTTATTTCATAATGATATTTCCCCCCATTTTAAATTCTTATTATCCAATGAAAGGTTAGATTTTTGTGAACTTTTTAAATAAAAGATCAAAAGGATTAACAATGCAGATTAATTTTCACAGCCTTCTTTGATCATATTTACCAAGGGTGCCGATATTTTTGGCCACGACTGTATGTATGTCTGTATACTTTGTATAGTGTACATTTTATTTCAGTTGTAGTTTCGTTTGTTTTATTACATCAAATTAAAATGAGAAGTGTTGCCTTGGAAACTAGCTGAAATAAAAATAGTTCATATTTTGTCTTGTTTTTTTTTTCAGTTAAAGCTTATTTTATTTCAATAATGTCACTAAATAACCATTTTAATTTTTTTTTTAATTTTAGCTTTAGTTTCAGCTAACTATACTAACTCTGGTTGTTTCTAACCACTGTTTGTCACCAATTCATTTATTCGGAGAAACTTACAGTATACTTAAAGTTAATATTCACCTCAAATAGCCTGATAGTTAGATCACCTATATTTGATTACAAGATGCAGTTATTAAATGTGCATTCCATGTTTTTCCCACATTAAACATATACTGCATATCCAATGCAGCACTACAATTTTATTTTATAATTTGGCAATATATTTATCCCACAGGTGCTTACAATATTGGAGACAAGCTGCATTGTAATGCACTGCACATGTAAAAGTAGAACCGCAGTCTGAAGCTACAGAAATGGACCACACACAGTAATAGTGGTTAACTTGTTGAGTATTGACATATCATTTTCACTCATATCTAGGATAGTCAGCTCTATTTTGGGAAGCCAAATGAGTAATCTTCATTTCACAGGTTCATATCAGTCACGTCCGAAAACTTTGAACGCAAATTCACACTATAAACCAAAGCCAGCTCATAAAATATTTAACAGGGAATCTTATTCTCCTGGGCTCCACAAGATGATCACATATAACCTGCCGTTGCCTGCCAGCGTGCTGCCTGTGACTTGGACTGCATTAAAATTGCATGCGGCTCATTCCTCTACTCAGAGTTTCTGGGCCATGAACGTGTCACATAGTTACACATGGACACGATGGTGCAAGAGTTTAGTGGCAGAGACTCTAAACAATCTTTTTGATATGAAATTTTATGTGCAGTATATATATATATATATATATATATATAAAATCAAGTGCTTATTTTAAAACATGAGCCTTCGTAGATGGTTTCAATGTCATCTCTCAACATCACAGTTACAGTTTTAGTTTATTCTCACCTGTCACTCAAGCTCATCAGAGCTATTTGTGGCAGGGGCGGGGCAAAGTAAGCCCCGCCCCCAACTAAAGCCTCTCACCTATTCCCTCTCTTTCACATCACCCGTGTTTGGGAGAGAGCTAGATTCACCTTTCATCTGGGCTCGAGCTGACATCACAACACCTGGTGCCACTGGCTGCCTGTCAAGAGCAGAACAAACAGAATCTAAGAGAGCGTGTAGCTAAACGCTGACATTTAACCCAAAATATCTGCAAAATACTGCTGAGAGGATGTAGGTGACAGATCAGGAGAGGTACCTGAATCAAAGAAAGTGTCTACAATGGGAGACGGTCAAGAACCTGATATTGAGTTGTTTGTCAAGGTAAGGAGAGAAATCTAGCATTAGAGTGAGCTTTATGGAGTTATGAAGCTCTTATAAAGTCAGTGTCACTCAATAATTGTTCTAGAGTAACGTCTGCATATTTGACTAAGGTCATGACCAGGTTGTAAGTAGAGTAATGTATGATTGCCAGTAGTTCTTGCACATTGGTTTATAGATTTTCGGTTATGTATAAAGGTGGTGTTAAAATAATATTACCTCAGTAATTCTCATTCTGATGTTTTTGTTAGAAATGCATTGACATTAAAAATCTGACCCATACCTATAAGATTAAGTAATTATATTTATATAAATAAAAAAAATATATAAAATATATAAAAATAAATATAAATAAAAAATATAAAATGGCTGAAAATCAAAGCATTTTGTCTAAATGAAACTTTAAAAACATATTGTTTAATATTTTATACTAATTACACATACACTGACAAATAAAATCAGTCATTTTAAATGCTAAAAGTGTACAGTACTTTAATGTACAGTATGAAAAATGGATATTCAATATTTGGATATTGATATTGCAATTAGTAGTGTTTTTTTTAAAGATTTAAGTTAACTTTAAGAAAATGAGCATTCACAATATTAAGGACTGATACCAATAAATGAATATATATATATATATATATACATACATACATACATACATACATACATACATATATATATATATATATATATATATATATATATATATATATATATATATGTATGTATATAATCAACCTGATAATATAATGAATAACTGAATATATATATATATATATATATATATATATATATATATATATATATATATATATATTCAGTTATTCATTATATTATCAGGTTGATTATACTTATACTATCATTATACATTATATATCACTATACATTATACTATCAGGTTGATGTAAGATCTGCAACCATTACTAAACTACAACTTTTTTTCATCACACACACATGCAAAATAAATACAATTTTTAAAAGTATTATCTATTAATACAAACAATGCAACAAGCTTACTGGATCTGAATATTATTGTAAAATGGCGGCAATATATGAAATGTCTTTCCTATGAGAAAGCAAACTTACACATACACTGCAATGCATTACTGCACGCTGCAATTATGATTATATGATTAATGTGGATGCGTGTCATGTTCCAATGGCACCCATGCTAAAGCAACTTAATTAAAAAAATAAATGTTAGAAACAAACAAATCCTCTTCCATGCACTAATCTTTCTATTTAACAATATAAATCCTGTACACAAGGCATTGTCAGTCAGTCACACCCCGGTCTGTTTACAGCCCTGAACTGCCATCCAACAGAGCAACCGGTCCTATAGCAAACAGCCTATTGTCCTGCGCTTTCTAGATCGTAGCGGCTCATTGTTCTGCATCCAGTTCTGTCTCTGTTCTGAATTTGCCAGAAGGGACAGATGAGTGGAAATGGAAGTGCCCTGACCTTTCACATACCATCTGCCTCATTTATCTGACTGTTATACAGTGTATTTTCTCCCATGATTCCTTCTGAACCGTGTAATGAAAACAAAAAAGAAAAAATTCAAAATAGAAGTATTTTCACTATTGGACACCGTATACCTAGTATATATTTGACAGCACACTCCTTGTGTTCTTCTTACAACCAGGCCTGCAGTTAATGAATGCAGTGTGCATAATTTATATTGTGCTGGGTATTATGTCACAGTGTAAGCTATATGGTCTCGTGATAGTGGTGCTGCTGTTTTGGGACACCTGATCTCCTCCACTGCTGAAACGTACAGTAGCAGTGTGAATGTGATTAGCACTGTCACTTGTACTCTCCATAATGAGGAACATTAGTGTTTATCACTAAATGAGTTAAATTAGTGCAACTGTGTAATCTGTAATACTAATTTTTGAGTAAATGAAAATTATGCATTTCAATTAAGGTTTTAAAATGAGCATAGGCACATTTGTTCTTGCTGCTTGTCCCAGTTTAGTGATGTCCAGTCTAAAGCAGGGTATTTCAAAAGAGAGCCCTTTAGGTAGTCAATGGCGGTACTGCAGTGGTCTGATAATTATTAATCAGAATATGATTATGAACTAAAAATGTATTTATTAAATGTATTTATTTATTAATTTTTCACATTTATTGTGAAAAAATAAAAAATGTGTGTGTTAAAAAAAATAATACATTAAGATAAGTTTTTTGAAGCTAAAGTTTTGCCTACTGTAAATTATGTTTTATGTTCCTGACATAACTGAATTAAAGGAATAGTTCAAAAAATGAAAATTCATTTTATTTTCATCACCCTGATGTAGTTCCAAACTTGTATGAATTTCTTCCATACAGCTGACAGTAGCCATTTAATTCCATAGCGTTTTTTTCCATACTATGGAAGTCAATGGCTACCGTCAATTGTTTGGTTACCCACATTCCTCAAAATATCTTTTGTGCTCAACAGAAGAAAGAAACTCATACAGGTTTGTAACAACTTGAGAGTGAGTAATGATGACAGAATTTAAATTTTTGGGTGAACTATCCTTTTAAGGCATTCACTTCACGAAATTATGGAATCAGTAGGGATTAATAATTAGGCCATAATAATTTTAAAACTGTTTAATAGGTTTTAGCAAAATTCCACCTGCCCATGTGTGATTTGCACTATTTTACAAAATAACGACACTGAATAACATGGAGTTCTTGAGGAAAATAGTTCATTTCATATATCAGGAGTAGAGCATGGCACTAGCAATGCGAAGGTTATGGGTTCGATTCCCAGGGAAAGCAAGAACTGATAAAACATAAATGTATACCTTAAATGCAATGTAAGTCACTTTTGATGAAAGTGTCTGCCAAATGCTTAAATGTAAGTGTAACTGCATATGTTTATGTGAAACACAAGAAATAATAATAATAATAATAATAATAATAATAATAATAATAATGTTTACTATTTCAATGAACATAGCTCACCTGCAATATATACAGCCCACTTAGAGGAAAACCTCTGGTATATCCTATGAGATTTAGGGATTCAGATATCCATGTAATATAAAACAACTGCAGCTAAAAGAGACTTTATGAATACAGAAAATAGATTTTATTTAACACAATCCTTTAGAGAGTCCATTAAAACATTGAAGCAGCAGCAGGGGGTGCTATGACACTTTATCATTCTCAATCCAGTCTCTCTAGAACATGAGAACCACCACATCTTTGGCTCATGTTAGTGGCAATAAGACACATTTAGACTTACTGATCCCCGGAGGTGATGTATATGTAAAGATGTGTCGTTGTGTTTGTAGGCTGGTTGTGATGGTGAGAGCATTGGAAACTGTCCATTCTCCCAACGCCTCTTCATGATCCTCTGGCTCAAAGGTGTGGTCTTCAACGTCACCACTGTTGACCTGAAGAGGTGAGAAGTTCACTAATCTGAGATCAAATTACATGAAACATGAATAATCATATTATATGAATGTCAGTCACAAATGTCATGTCTTCACGTTATTAAATGACATTTCTATTGGATATTAAGATGGAAAACCCTAAAAAATGTCATATACAGTGAGTTCTAAATTATGAAACATTAATATTGTTAAAGTATAATCCATTTTCCCTGTCAAAGGTCAAAGCAGGAAAATATAGTTTAGAATTTTCTCCTTTGGAAAAAAGAAAAATAACCTAATCTATTTTAAAATTATTCTAATGTCTACATTTTTTATGCAATGCAATGCTGGGATGGTTGAGTAATAAAATTAAGAAGTTGATAAAATGTTATTATTATTATTATTTATTTAGGAAACCAGCTGATTTGCACAATTTGGCTCCAGGCACTCACCCTCCTTTCCTGACCTTCAACGGTGAGGTGAAGACAGACATTAACAAGATCGAGGAGTTTTTGGAGGAAGTTTTGGCACCACCAAAGTAAGCTCATTTTTACAAATACACTTGAGACGAATCGTGACTGTATAGAAACTCTAAACCTGCAGTTCTCAACTGGTTTTGCTTCAGGAACCAGATTTCATCAATCATGGTCAAACACAGCACCAAAATTGTTTAGCATACAAAAGTAAACAACATTTAAATCTATTACAGTGCTATTACCAAGAACGAGATATCTAGTATCACAGTGCAAATTAACTGAAGAGGTTATCAAAATTATTTTATTAGCATTTATTTTAAATTAGCATTTAAATTAATTATTTTTTTGTTGTTGTCTATGGCCTGTGAGAACAGGGATCAAAACCCACCCGTTAAGAACCGCAGCTCTAGACTTGTTTTGAAATGTATATTGAATTAAACATCACATTAAACCACTGTGAACTAGAACTGTAAAGAATACTGACACATGTTTTTCTATGTACCTTTCCTTGTGTCCAAGGTACCCCAAACTTGCAGCCAGGCACAGGGAGTCAAACACAGCTGGGAATGACATATTTGCAAAGTTCTCCGCTTTTATAAAAAACACTAAGCCAGATGCGAATGAAGGTATGCATGTCAAACTGGATCTAACTGATTGAATGAATGAATGGATATATTGTTTTTTGGCCAGTACACTGAAACTGAGCAAAGTTAAATTCAGTTAACTCTATATGGAATTCATTGTACTGTAAACATCCTACATATTTTAGCACTGAATGTATTAGAACTGTTCTGGACTTGTGCTCACTTTTTTTTAAGAGTGGTTGTGTTTTCAGTAGGGATGTGTCGATATAGATATTTGGCTGATACTTTAAGTATGTCAAATATTTATTATAATTTGTTGTGGTCGATAACCTATGATGATTGATATTTTAAATATTTGCAGTTTTGCCAGAATTTAAACAACTTACATATGGAACTTGGTACAGACAAAGAAAATGTTTTTTAAATAATAATAATAAATACATAAGAATATTTAATATTTACACTACATTTCAAAAGTTTGGGGTCAGTATGTTTTTTTTTTAGGATAATTATTTTATTCAGATTTAAGATTCATTAAATTGATCTAAAGTCACAGTAAAGACATTTATAATGTAATAAAATATTTAAATTTCAAGTAAAAGCCATTCTTTTGAACTTTCCATTCATCAAAGATTCATGAAAAAACACAGTTGTGCTGCTTAATATTTTTGGGGAAATAAAAAAAAAAGAAAATATTTTAAAAAATATTAAAAAATTAAAATATTTTTCCACAAAAAAATTCAGTTTTCAACACTGATAATAAGAAATCAATAATGCACACTTAAAAATATATTAAAATAGAAAAGTTATTTTAAATTGCAATAATATTTCACAGTATTACTGTTTTGACTATTTTATTTTTTATTTTTCTTTCTCTATTTTTTTTTTTGATCAAATAATTGTAGCCTTGGTGAGCATAAGAGACATCTTTCAAAAAAAAAAAAAAAATCTTATCCAAACTTTTGAATTGGAGTGTGTATACTGTAATTTTAAATGTATATATTGTACTAATATTATAACATTAATAAGAAATATATATATATATATATATATATATATATATATATATATATAAAGAGTTTATTTGCAAAAACAGATAAATTGTTATCATGTTTTTTATTATGTTATCATGTTTTTATTGGGTTTTATTGTGTTAGTTAGCTGTATTATATATATATATATATATATATATATATATATATATATATATATATATATATATATATATATACATACATACACATTCATGTACACAACAGCAATAACAAAAAACATTCATATAGACCAAAGCTCATATGGTCATCAACATATATATATCATAAATGTATTAAGAATTTTTTGCAACACTAATTTTACCATTCACCATCAAATACTGTGCAATAACACACTGGTTATTAAGAAATGTGTGATGTTCTGTTAGCTCTGCAGAAGAGTTTGACAAAGGCACTCATGAAACTGGACGAGTACCTGAACAGTCCTTTGCCTGATGAGGTAGATGCTGACAGCATGGAGGAGGAGAAGGCCTCCAACCGCAAGTTCCTGGACGGGAATGATCTGACTCTGGCAGACTGCAACCTGCTGCCAAAGCTCCACATAGTGAAGGTGAGCTGAAGCGCTGAGGGGAGACTTGTCACTAGAGCTGGCTTGCAGTGTTTGGGGGTAAGCAAGGAGCCCTGTAATACCTGGACAGAGTTATCCGTTAGCATTCCCATTCATCTCAATGGCAGTTTTGGCGGAAATTTGCACTCATGGAGGACAGTCAATGGAGAAGATACAGTTTGCTGCCAGATGGTGTAGTTAGGGGGAAATTGCTAATCAGAAAAACTTCAAACTATAATAATCCATGTGATCTTTTAAGAAAAGCAATTTTAACTTTAAAGCAACTCTTTGTAGTTGTGTATTTTTGTGACTCTGGAGTCCCCTAGAGTTAAGTGAATGGAATTCCCAGTAGTGATTACCGTGTATTTCTGTACACTTGCATTTGTTGCTGCCATAAATGTTTTCGAAGTCTGTTGTTCTCACCAAAGCTGCATTTATTTAAACTTTAAAATTACAATTTAAAATAACTGTTTTGAATATATTTTAAAATGTAATTTATTCCTGTGATGCAAAGCTGAATTTTGATCATATGAATTTGTCACATGATCCTTCAGAAATTATTCTAATATGCTGATTTGCTGCTCAATAATCATTTTTGTTGTTTTAAAAGAAAACAGTTACTGCTTAATATTTTTCTTGTGGAAACTGTGATACCCATTTTCCAGGATTTATTATTTATTTATTTTTTTCGATTAATGAAAAGTCCAAAAACAGCATTTATCTGAAATAGAAATTGTTTTGTAATATGAATGTCTTTACTGTCACTTTTGATTATTTATTGTCCTTGCTAAATAAAAGCAATCATTGCTTTAAAAAGATGTCTTATTGACACTAAATATTTCAACAGTAGTATATGTTTTAAAAGTTTGAAGAGCTGTGGTCTAGTAGTATAAGCAAACATGAGCCGACATGTTGAGTTGTAATGCGACGCAGATTTAAGTCTCCTCCGCTTACAGCAGTGCAGGTCAAACTAAAGGCATCTTTAAATGCAAGTTACATTTGTTTTTAATTGTAATTATTCTCCTTAATCTATTTTCCATCCACTTTTTTGCAGGTCGTTGCCAAGAAATATCGGAACTACGACATTCCAAACGATTTGACAGGCGTGTGGCGTTACCTGAACAATGCATATGCACAAGAAGAGTTCACCAACACCTGTGCCGCCGACAACGAGATCGAATTAGCATATAAGGATGTGGTTAAAAGGCTAACTAAGTAAACAGATGAACAAATTTGACACAGATAGACTTGGGGTAGCTCATTTCTTGGGGAAGAGATGATGTTTTCCATGTAATTCAAAGCTGTTGATCCCGAACTAGGTTTCATTCATCCAGGGTCCTGATAATCAATAAGGACTGGTGCTCTGATATAATTATTATCAAATATGAATCCAAAATATCAGTTCATATTCACCAGCTCTCACTCATCTCATATAAACATTGTCCCAAGTGACTTTCTATTGTATCTCTATTTAAAGAGACTTCACATTACTGTTTTCTGTTGTTCTTCCTGTTTTATTCTGTTTATCATATGCACTGATTCTTGAGGCATGGAACAAAATGTCACACAACTTTAATTGTATCAGAATTAATTAAAGATTTGTGTCACTAGAATATTTACTAGAACTCATCATCACCTTCTGTCAGCCCAAAACTTAATTCTTCACAAAGATTTTAATGTATATTAAACTTATGAAAAATCTGAAAAGCGAATATACAAATAATAATCCAAATAATATTTTGACGCATACGTTACCGTTTAAAATCTGAGGTTGGTAAAATTTGCAATGTCTCTTTGCTCACCAAAGTGTTTAATCAAAAATACAGTAAAACCAGTAATATTGTGAAAAATTATACATTTGAATATATTTTAAAGTGAAATTTCTAGTCTTCAGTGTCACACGACCCTTCAGAAATCTTATAATATGCCAAATATTACTTATTATTATCAGTGTTAAAACAGTAGTGCTGATTAATATTATTGTGGAAATAATTTAACAGCATTTATTTGAAATTGAAAACTTTACTGACACTTTTTATCAATTTAATATATCCTTGCTGAATAAAAGTATCAATTTAATTAAAAAAAAAACTTCACAAACCCCACACTTTTAAATGGTAGAATAAACTTTTAACTTTTTTGTTTAACCTATTTCGTCCCAGTACTCAAGAATTGGTGCACTGCATAACCTCTCTTATTGTTTTCTATCAGTCATACATGACAGCTGTTTAAGCATTTCAAATCTGTAAGAAATATTCACTTTAATCTCCAGTCGTTTTACAGTATCTGTCAATATGTTATGTTTTTATTATTATTTGTGTATAATGGATAAAAAGATCTCATGTGAGCAGCAGGACAAACAAAGCAAAAAGGTTGGTCTGTCCTTGGCAGCTTTATAACCAATCATATATCATTTCTGGATTTGTACATGTTTCATGCATAACCCCCCATAATGATTTAATGAGGTGCTAATTTTATGTGTCTTCATTAGAAGAAATGCAGTGTGGCAAAAGCAGCATAATATTGCTGTTAATGATAATTTCTACATGAATATCCTGCTCTTTTAAAGCCACTAGCAGAGTTTCCGCAAATGGTTTATAGAAAATTCTCATTTCTTCATTGCCTCATTATGTAATTTTCTTGTAAAGTATAAGTTGTTCAGATTTTCCTCTGTTATTCCTCATAACTCATATCATTTTGTCTTCTCGTTTCGTTTTGGCTTATCTCAAAGTGTTTAACATCAATCAGTGCTGGATATATCATACTAAAATATTTATTCACAACCCCGTTTATGGGAAATTAACAAGCTAAGATGGAAAGGAGATTCACGACACACGGCGGTCCACCGAATTGGAGAATAAGGAAATCTGATCGGGCGTCCATCCAGGTCTCCTCCTCTCCACTTAGCACTGCTGGAATATCATAGGGCCCATGATAGGTCCATGTGGAGCTCCTGCTCTTGTGTGGTTTGGAAAAGTGTTTGATATGAAATGAGAGTGTGGCGCCAGAGAGGCCTATTCCGAGTGAAGCTCTATGAATAAAATAATATTTTCACAGTTTGACTTGCATTATTTCTTTTTCCCTGCGCACACGTTTTTGCTAATTGATACCGTTTTATGGAGCCGTTCCTAAGGAAATGGATATTTATTGTAATTGAATGATGAGTGCTAATTGTGCGGTTACGTTTCTGGATCATTCTGAGTGTTTTTGGACGCTTAAGCCACTCAGAAAATGTATGAATGTCATTGTCTGTCTGTCTGTCTGTCTAGATACATTTTTGAAGATAAATATGCATGTATATATATTTAAAAAAGGTATATATATTTTCTTAATGTGGTGAAAGGGCTATTATATTAGCTGATGGTATGTCACAGACATCTAAACTGGGTTTCACTGTCCATTAAACGCAAAGAAACAGACTTTGATCTGGTCGTTTCATCCATGGGCAAAGATGAGTGATGTCTGCTAACAGATTTAAACATGAGCTTTCAGGCCATGGATCAAAGCTCTCCCTTTGCTTCCACTCTCTCATTATGGCCAAAAGCCATCCAAGCCTGTCTCTATTTTTCCTTAAAAGAGCCTCAAAAGTCTCCGAAGACCTGTGCCCGTCAGATTTACAATAGGGAATGGGACTATTTACCCGAAGCAGGAGCCATCCAGAAATAACAGTGCAGAAAAATAAATGGAGCCTGCTATATTTTTCCACACAAGTAAGAAAATATGCTATAGGTCTTGTGCCTCGCTGGTTCGTAATTAGTTCTTAAACATTCTCTGCCTTGGATCTCTGCGTCCACATTCAGCGTTTCTGATAATATACAATGCGGCATTAATGTCAAACATGTCTCACTCTGGTCCAGGGCTGTAACTCTAATCTGTTTGTACAGACTCAAGTGATTCACAAGTACTCAAGAAGGAGACCCTACAGACACAGTGGCTCACTGTCTCTAGTAGATGCTCAAATTTGCAAATCTTCTTCTTTTTTTTTTTTGGAAGGAATTAATTTATCTTAAAATAAAAATGTTGTCATTTAAACTGATAATATTTAATATAACTAATATTTTTTTTTCTATCATGAAACACAAAAGGAAATTTTGTGAGGAATGTCTTAGCAGCTCTTTTCCACACAATAATAGTCTCAGTAGTCATAGTCTCGCGGAGTTAAGGTTATTATATCTCACAATTTTTCCCCTCAGAACTGACAGTTTATATCTTTACATTTCACAATTTTGAGTTTGTTTTGCAATTCTCATGGAATTGTGAGGGGAGAGGAGTCAGAATTGTGAGATAATAAGTAGCAATTACAGTACCTTTTTTCATTTAATTGCAATGTCTTCTGGTCCATATCCTTTCCTTGTGAAGGTGTGCTAGACACTGATTAATGTAACATAAAAATACTATACATATTTATATATTTTGCTATTGTATTGTGGAGTAAACTTTTCTATGCTCCTCTGATTATATAATGGTAAATATTACAATATCATAGCACAACAACAATGATCAGCAATAATGATAAGCCTCATACAATAAAAATAATAAGGTCATATAGATCATAACACAGTCTCGGAGGTAAGAAGTGGATTATCCTTCACCTGAAATGTTTGTCTTTTCATCCTGAAATGCGAGGCAAATGTTGGATCACAATAATTAGAAACCACAGTTTCCACAAATCCCTTCACTTGATTGGGATGTTCTCTTTTATTCTGGACGGCAAGGACAGTGACTGTAACCAAAGACTATAGAATACCCAAGACATGTCACTGGTATAGTTTTGAATGGGGAAAAAAATGATAATAAGATGATAAAATGTAATTAAACATGCAAATAGGCTATATTTTACACAAAACTTTTAATAAATACTCCTTTCTGCTTTCAACGCTTCTATCTTTAATAATCTTAACATCTGGAATTTCTTAAAAGTATGAATTTTACAAGTTTTACTTTCTAAAAGCATTTATCTTCATTTCTTGCTATTATAGCTGACTCTTAGTTTAAAAACTGACTCCTGACCATTTTTGTGATTAATTCATCACCATCTTTTTAAACCTTTTCTCAATGCATGCAGTTGCAGAACATATCCAGCAGATGGAGGTATTACAGCTACACGCCATTCTAATCACATTTTGACCAATGTGTCTGTGGCACAGCCAGACACACATATCTTAAATTGTACACAACAGTGTCCAAACAAATGTTGGACTGTGAACCAGATGAACAAAGTATTAAATTACCACAATCAGTGACAGTTGAGAATGAATCAATGTTTGAATGAGTGTCTGTTAGTGTCTGAGTGACTTGTCCATATAAACAACAGTCAGTTCTAAAGCTTGCGACAGTAAAAAATGGATATCGTCAGATTTATTGAGTATACAAAACCATATATTATTGCTGAACTTCTAAGACTCCTGCGAGTCACCCTATTTAGCCTCATTTTGGTTGTATGTTTGCAGTTCCTCTCTGGATTTCAGTAATATTTAGTTTTTAGGATCACATGAAAGTTTACTGTTGATTTGTGGTCTAGTAGAATGAACTGGTCTCCAGAATTCTGACACATATGCATTATATCATTTTTATTAGGACAAAGTGGAAGAAACATAAATCCAGGTTTTTCTTGGAGAAACAAAATATCAGGTTTTTCCTCACAATCGTAATGAAGTTGCCATGTGACTGACATGCAGTGGGATTTGATGGAGATTGTTGATCTGACAGGCACACGCCTGTGGCTTCGGTAGAAAGCTGACGACCTAACCAGAGGGATTTCTGGCTCTGCAGAGCTCCAGTCTGGCAGACGAACTGGACATCAAAGCGGAGCAGTAGGGTTTAGTACGAGCCCTGTCATATGGATCCGTACCAGATCCACAAACACAGAGAAATCGGATACTTTTGGGGTTATTCTACAAATTGGGTGTCATTTGTTTTCTTTATATACATATATGTAAAAACAATAAGTCACTGAATAGCTAATGCCAACTTCTACCATGTCATTTTTTTTTTTTTTTTGTAAAAGCAAAAACAAAAAAGATTATATATTACATTTTATGTATTTCATTTGTATTATTTGTTATAGTAAAAGTATAGGCTATGTAAAAACAATCATTGAATAGCTACTTTTACCCCCCTCCCACACACACATACACACATACATACACAAAGAGATTGTGTGTTCAGAAATTTGAACAATTATTTTTCAGCTTTTAAAATATTTAAAATTTTAATAAATGTTAATATTTTAAAATTTGATGTCAAATTAAACAGAACTGTTATAGCTGCTACATTTCTAAAGCCATAATTATATCCCACAATGCAATGAACAAACTGTACAAATGGTAGCCTGCAATCATTAAAGAATTTTTATCAGATTTAACCCATAAAAATGAGTTTTGTTGGCATAAATTGCTGTATTTAGTTTGATTCAGTGATGCTAAATAACATTTTTTATTTAAATAATATCAGTTACCTTTTCTTTTTTTTTTTTTTTACTGTACCTAAACATTATTCATATTGTGTTACAGTTTTTTTAACTACTTACACACATTTTCAAAACTTTGTCTCTTTTTTTTTTCCAAAACTGTATACACAAATCCAAGAATTGCACACACAAAATGCAAAATGCCTCACATCTCTTGCAAAATGATGCACTGCATTCAAAATATCGCATCTCAAAAACAAACATTTGCAAACACCTTTGCCATAATATTAATTCCTTTTAGATTTTTGTGTGTTACATAGAGAATTGTGTGTTGTGTTTTGCAAAAAGTGTTTTATGAAATTGAAAACTGAGTAAAAGGCTGAGAATTAGTATATATGTAGTAATATAGTATATATAGTAAATATGGTTTTGAAGATTTGGTGTGTGGTTTGGTGTGTGGACAAGTAAAGATTTTGTGTGTAAGCAGTTGAAAAAAAAAAAACACTGTAAAATTCTACAGAATCTTACTTTACTTACTTTATTTGATCTTTCTTTGTTATAAACTGAAAAAAGCACCTTTTTTTTCATAGAATGACCTTATGTCGGTACAGAGATTGCACAGATTTTTTTTTCTTGTACGAGACATTTATTACTCAGCTATATTTTATTTTGAATAATGGAGCCCGCTGTATTATTATTTTCCTCAAAAGTGATTGATCAAAGCCAGAGCTGTAGAAGAGATTTTCTTCATTAGCTTTTAACATGGAATCATATGGTGAGCAGAAAGGGTGATTACAGCCTCAGTAAAAACAGATTGTCATTTCAGTTTTTCATTCAAGTATGGAAATGTTGCTCTTCCTGTAGTGGCAGGATGTGGCTGCATGCGGAGACAGTTGCGCCTGAGAGGACCCTAATTCATTTAAGACATGACTTGGTGCCTGCGTACGAAACCGGGACAGCTGAGTTTCCTTCTCGGTGCTCCATCATACGATATATCTCTCCACATAAGAGCACAATCTGCTGTTCCTGAGCCCGGCTTTACCCACAGAAGCTCTCGCAAGTCCTCGGCTGTCAAGAAAATTCATTTTATCATTCAGCCATATAAATCATCGCAAGCTCCACAGGAAATCGAGAAAGTTTGACTTTCCAGTCATAAACCATAAAATCTGTCATTAATATAATAACATGCGTTGGGATATTTGGAGACAGGGCTAAATGAGTACCAGACCTGGGCATCGATAAAACGGTTTGGCTTGCAACATCGGGCAGGATTGCGCCGTCGTTTTCCAAACTACAGTATCAGAAATAATAGGTATAATGTCACCGGGACTATATGTCACTCATCATGAGAGCTCTCTGGAAACGTGATTTGACCGGTTTGCATTACCAGTTCATTAGTTCTCAATTAACACTCAGTCACCTCAAAAGGTTTATAGGGCCGTTTCTTTGACGAGAAACATGTCTTTGCTCCTCTGCGACTGGCTGAGGCTCAAGATGGAGTTTCTTTCCAAATATTTCACATTTTAGTGTTTGGCTCAATCCTATGGAAAAAGGCTGTTTTGCATGAATATTTGGCATGCTGCTGAACTCTGTCCATCATGTGCAAGTCGATCTTCACTGAGATGCTCACTTGTATTGAGCGGCCTTTGACAGGTTAGATGGAAGATAACTCGAGCCTCCTGGCACAAACCTATAGATTTAACAATGAGATCTATTGTTCATCTTGTAGCTGTCCATGGTACTGATATCAGAGTTGTTCGGTCCACAACTACCTTGATTACCATCTCATGGGTTTGAGTGGAATTTGACCAAAACTGCTCTGAAATTTCTTAACAAGACAGTATTGGCAAAATCATTGTTTTTTCATACACTGGTCAATATTGGGCTTTTTAGCGTTTCATAATGTGTTGTTTCAAACTAGTGGAGCGAAAACATCCAAAATACACTTGCAAGTGTTTATTTTATTGCACTTTATCTATTTGCATCTGTATTTCAAATATATCACATATCTTCACAGGCCATTTTCTCAAAATTAATTATTTTCTCATGCACTGAGCCAGAAATTGCATCTTCCATATAGCACTTACTAAACGTTACAGTTATATTCCTATCTATATTCTTAAGGTTTTGACAAAGGAGTTTGTTTATTTATAATTTATGAAGAAAATGTTTTCTTTTTCTTCTTTTTTTTTCTGGCTGTTGACATTTTCTGATATATTGAGTGATGAACAATATATCTAAAATCGCCAAACCTACGACTCTAATATGTAAACAAAGTGAAACCAGAATTTGGCTTTATCCAATGTTTAGATTTCTATTCTAGAAATTTATGTAAAATGTAGTGCATATTTATTTGCATTTTTAAACATTTCAGAAAAATTCTAACACATTTTTTTTTTTTTTTTTGGCTCTCTCTTTATATGATTATATGAATAAGCATTTGCAAGAACCGCACAGAGCTTATGTTGAGTATGGGTCAATCTCTCCAAAAGACAAAATTAAAATACAGCAATGATATTAAAGCACTAGATGGCGCAGCTGAGCTAATGTGACTGCATCTGGACCTCCTCATCGTGTTAAATCCAATTTAAAACAATACCGAGATGACTTTGTTTGCATTACCAACGTATTGACTAAAATAACCTTAAGCTACTGGATGAGCACAAAACTTACACTACTTGATTAGAACTGAACTGAACTGTATCACACTATTGAACGAAATTGAATGCTCAAAGTAAAATTCAGTTGATCTGAATAACAACACTATTGTCTTCTCTAAAGTTGCTTTATTTGTTTCATAATTGATGAGCTTAGTAACATTGACACTATCAGCTGAAACTGAAGTAATTGTATAATTATTGGTTTTCATTTATTTTTGAAACAACTATGTTAAGTAAATGATAATTCTGTTGTAATTTGGGGGTGGACTGTTCCTTTAAATTAATATTTACATTAGATTTGTAATTTTAAGCATAAACCTCACTAAATTGAGTATATTTGTATATTAATGCAGTATATTTGTCCTTGTTTTAAGATCTTTTTATTTTGCGTGGGTTTATTTATTTATTTAGTACTTTTTGCAATATTGTTGGCCACATTGCTAGTATGGCTCGTCTTTGGTGCCCTAACACAGATTGTCTGCAGACTGAAGTTTGTCTTGGGTTGTTTGACACAAGAGGTGCTGACTGGGTTGTGGGTGGACTGTCTCTCTCCTTGTCTTTCACTTGGTAAGACAATAATTGAAAGATTAATGTTAAAGGGAAAATCTAGGGGAGTTTTTCTTGACCAAGAACAATATGGTATCAGGTACAGCACCCTCTCAAACACTCAACACACCCAATATTATTTCAGATTTCACTACACTGTATTTAATAACACACAGTGGGGTCCAAAAATCTGAGAGCACACTGAAACCTTGGATTTAAAATCTAATTTAAACTTGGACATATACAGAACAGATTTTTGATACATTTAAAACAAAGAAACATTCTGAACAATTTCTTTGTTATGCAGCCAGATTAAAGAAACACTTCACCCAAAAATGAAAATGTGCTGAGAATTTACTAACCCTCAGGCCATTCAGGATGTACATGAGTTTGTTTCTTTATCAAAACAGATTTGAAGAACTGTAGCATTACATCATTTGCTCACCAATGGATCATCTGCAGTGAATGGGTGCCGTCAGAATGAGAGTCCAAACAGCTGATAAAAACCATCATAATAATCCACAAGTAATCCGCATAACTCCAGTCCATCAATTAATGTCTTGTGAAGTGAAAAGCTGTGTTTGTAGGAAACAAATCCATCATTAAAGGGGTTTTACTTTAATCTTAATCTTAAAAATTAACAATGTATTAATGTATTTTTACCAACATGCAGCGTTTTGCTTCACAATGCAATAATTGATGGACTGGTGTGGTGTGGATTACTTATGGATTATTGTAATGATTTTATCAGGTGCTCTGACTCTCATTCTGACGGCACCCATTCACTGCAGAGGATCCACTGCTGTGCAAGTGATGTAATGCTAAATTTCTTCAAATCCATTATGATGAAGAAACAAACTCATCTATATCTTGGATGGCCTGAGGGTGAGTACATTTTATGCAAATTTTCAGTTTTGGGTGAACTATTCCTTTAAGAACCTTGTTGTCTCTGGCTCGTTAATTGCTGGATGCAAATCGGAACATCTAAAGTGTGAACCTGAAACTTGCTTTTGCCACTCAGTTCATATTCATTGAAATCCCAGAAAGGCTCCTGGTTTAAATAGAGATGGATCACACTCCGATTATGCCTGTTATGTTTTCGAGTAATGTGTAACAGTCCCAATTTAACAGACATCAGTACCAGAGACACAAACGCAGCACTGAGGCCAGACGCGAGCTTCCAGGACCATCCAAAGTAAATGTTGATCCAGACTTCAGTCCAAGTCAGTGCGTTCTACAGTAGTGCACAATCCCTGAGCTGCTTCCCAGCTTTCATCTCCGGCCAGGTATCTTCAAGGTTCATTGATAAGGCAATGAAACTGTATGTAAATGGAACAACCCAGCGCATGGACTTCTGGCCATTAGTCTTCCCTAAAGCCCCAATGTGACTTTTAATCAACGTCAAACGGGGAAAAGAGACAGAGGAGAAAGTTTAATGACAGAGATGATATATTTAAAGAGGAACAAAGTAATGCCAGGAAACTATGATAGAATACTATTTTCGAGACGGACGAGATCATTGCAAAAAAATTCTTTTTATTTCTCTTACAAAGAAAACTATTATAACAACATACAACAATCAAAAAAGCCAATTTCTTTCACTGTTGTCATGATAATTTCCCTTAAACCCTTTTTCTATCTGTGGATAAAAGAGAACAGGCTTCACAGGGAAGAAAAGCGAGATAATTTAAACACAGATGTGCAAAGGAAACAAAGCATGCAAGAACCAGAGACAAATTTGCTACAAATTGCCCTCAGTTAACCTGTCAGATAAATACTAATTTACAAAAGAAGAAATGAGATAATAATTCAACAAAACTAGGGTGGTATATTTGCCTCCTGTAATATACAACATGGTCTCTGAACGTTGTAAACATTTCGTACACACTCACAGCTATTTCAATTTATAGGTAGACGCCCTGATTTGAAGCCGTTTCGCCGTCAGGATGGGATAACCGGGAATGCTGACCCAGATCCTGGGATGAATTCAAGCAACGGCCCTGATTTGAAGCAGCCAAAAGGAACCAGTCCTGCCAGAAATGCAATACTGGACCAATGTTAAGGTAAAGAAGGTCAGAAACACATCCAATTCAAGCTAAGAGCTTTGGTTTATTTTAATTTAATTGCTTAAATATGAGCTTTACAAGCCGTATAAAAAGCACTGCTTCAAGGAAAGCTTTTAGTTGTTTGGTGAGGTCTGTATAGTTCTAACTGTAAGGCACTCGATAAATATAACTCTGTTAGACAATTGCAGTTGGGTAAATCAATCTGTCGATGTCTGGTGAATGAAGGGAAAACTAGTATTCTGAAATTATAAAGCTAATTTGCACATTTCTGAGCTGATAATGAAGATTTTCATTAGCATAACTGACAATGTACCACCACATCAATGGAATAAAATGTAGCTACACAACTGGTCAAAAGTTTGGGCTCAGTAAGATTTTTTTTAATCATTTTGAAAAATTGTTTTTTTTTTTTATGTTGCATTTATTTGATCAAAATAGAGTAAAAACAGTAATGTTGTGAAATATTACTACAATTAATTAATTTTCTATCTGAATATATTGTTTAAAATGTAATTTATTTCTGTGGTGCAAAGCTGAATTTTCAGCATAATTATTCCAGTCTTCAGTGTCACATGATCCTTTAGAAATTATTCTAATATGTTGATTTGCTGCTCAAAAACATGTATTATTATAAATGTTTTGAAAACAATTTCATATTTTTGTGGAAACTAATACATTTCTCTTTCAAGGATTCTTCGAAGAATAAAAAACAACAGCATTTATTTGAAATAGATTTTTTTTTTGTATGGCTATAAGTGACTTTACTGTCATTTTAGATCAATTTAATGCATCTTTGCAGAAAATTAATTTCCTAAAAAATATTACTGACCTCAAACTTTGAATGTTTAAATATTATAAATACAACAAAAATTAAAAAAAAAAAAAAAAAAAAAAAAAATGGAATTTACTCCAGCTGCATTGTTGCAATGGGTAATATAGTGCCTTAACTGAGTGTATTACCCCTCTTTTTTGAGGATATGAATTGCTCCAGTTATCAGGAAAAGAATATCCGTGTATGATACATCCAGAACCTTCAATATTCCCCCACTGGAAACCTTTCCCAGCCGCATTTGATTAAGCAACATAAAAGCTAAATAAATTATCCCAGCACATGCACGCTACTCAAAGAAAGCTTGATCTAGCACATTGGCAAACACTTTTGAGCATCCGTGGCTGTTTCTTTGGTTTAAAGCTTTAAAACAGTGAAAAAGCACTTAGCATCAAGCAATATTAACTGCTTACAAATGTAGTGTACTTAGACACAGAGACCCTTCGTTTTAAACGCAATCAATCCCATACAACTCTGTGTGATCAATTAAGGCACAGAAATTTAAATTACCCTAAATTAGTTGCATTAACTTGAACACAGATGCTTTACAAAAATATTCCTTATATGACTCAAGTTCCAAAAACATTAATTAATCTATGGCTATTATAAATTACTTTAAATCCTTTTATCAAATACGTATAACTTAAATGCTTAAGTTAAAAAAGCACAAAAAGAGATCACAAACTGTCATAAAGATGTTGTTCAGTGCTTTAAATGATATATTAAAAACATGCCAAGACAAGTAAATAATAACATAATGCTAATGAAATACTCGATCCATCTCTATTCCTTCAATTCCAAATAATCCCACCTATGACAATGAATCCCAGAGGTCAAAAGGTCCAGAATAATGTATTACAACAACAAAAGTCCAATGTAAAAAATACTTCCCTTTCAACAGGTTCATAAATACTCATGTTAGCGAGGGAAAGTAGCTCAGCGAGACGGGATGAACATCCTAGTAAGGTTTGTGCTTTAAAACCATGCTGTTTGTTTGAAGGTTCCACGCTCACGTAATTGTCCATTCAATATGGCCGCCACACGCCTTCGTCCATTCTACCAGCAGGATTGAGAAGAGTGGGGGAGTTGCTATGACTTCCGTCTCCCTCCACCCCCACACCTCCATCGGCCTGGACCGGGAGGTTGGGGTTGACCAGGCTGGTTCCCGTGGATGCGCTAGTACAAGGCGGCATCATCCGGGTGGGCGATCGGTCTCCTCCTGGAACCATAGAGAACTGGTAGGAGCCCGAGGAGGCGCCGTAGTAGAGATAAGGTGTGCTGCTGCTCTGGAAAGGTCCGCTTTGGCTCTGGGTGGAGCCGGGGTACGGCGGAGGAAGGTAGGTGTGGTAGTGAGCGCTGCCGAGGGACATGCCGGTGGTGACGGGGGTGGGCGTGTATGTGAAGGTGGCCGGGTAGTGCATTCTGGGACTGGAAAATCGGCTCTCGGTGAGTGAGGAGAAAGCGGGGAACTGACGCTCAAACTGGCCAGGAAAAGGACTCAGATCTGTCGAACCTACAGAAACAAAGGTTGAGGTTACTTTTAATAGAAGTATGGAAGAATTTGAAAACAGAAATTCCAGCAATGAACAATCATGACAACACAGTTGAGTTATATTGATTTTTTCCCCACTTCATTTAACTACAACCCTGTTTAACAAAGTGCTTAAACATAGCCACTATGTTAAAACTGTGTTTTAAGAACTAGTTTGACCAACTAGAAGTCATGGGGTAATTAGTCTTACTTTTTGGATTCAAATTAGACCAATCTACCTTTTATAACTGAATTTAAAGAGTTGAGATCAGTCTTGAAGAAAAAAAAAAAAAAAGAATAACTTTTTACAATAGAATAAGGAGTTTATGCAACCGGCCCCAAGAGTTAAAGGAGTTTAACAGAAGTTTAAAGGAGTTTTTTTTTTTCAATTATGTGACATATTTTTATTTTATTTTATTGTATTTATTTTTATTTGTATTTATTTGATGAAAACACATAAAAAACTGATATATTTATTACAACTTAAATGTATATTTTAAAATGGAATTTATTCCTGTTATAACAAAGCTGAATATTCAGCATCATTACTCCAGTCTTCAGTGTCACAAGATCCTTCAGAAATCATTTTAGTATGCTGATTTTTTGCTCAAGAAACTTTTCTCTCTCTCTCTCTCTCTCTCTCTCTCTCTCTCTCTCTTTTTAAATATTATCAAATATGAAAAACAGACGTGCTTCTTCATAATTTTTGTGGAAACCATTATACATTATTTTTTTCAGGATCACATCATAATTGAAAAGTTCAAAATAATAGCATTTATTTGAAACAGAAATATTTTGTAATATTATAAATGTTATTACTGCCACTTTTGATCAATTTAATGTATCCTTTCTGAATAAAAGTATTAATTTGTTATAAAATATATATAAAATATAAAAATGTAAAATGTTTTGACAAATCCAGTGCATTTTAAACTAAAATAAGTAAAAAAACAACAACAACAATTTAAATGACAGAATGTAGCTATTAAAAAAAAACACCACTACCTTTAAATTAGAGACATGCAGAGGAGGACAGTTTATCAATTAGTTGGCTTCACTTCATTGTGGTTTTTCCTCTTTGTCACAGACAAGTTCATGTGTATGTGTATTCATGTGTGTGGTTATATGTCTCAGTTCATTTGTGTCTCCAGGGTATTTGTATGCCTCTGTGTGCTGTGTGCATGTTTAAATTGTTCCTGTGCATGCAAAAGTGTGTGTGTGCATCTGCATTGGTTGCCGCACATAAAACACAACTAGTATGCATAATCGGTCACACATTTGGAAACGTTTAGAGGGGCGCAAAGCAGCATCGTAGTGAGAGAGACAGACGTCTGCACTGTTGTGGGCTCCTGGTATCTTCAGCATTATAAACCCAGGCAAAAACTGTCTATCTGCCCTTCTGTCCTTAACATATTTTTTATTTCCCTCCAAACATCAGAAACCGCTAATGGTCTGTAGCTAGCGCTAGTGCCAAGGGGTAGAGGAACAAAAAGAAATGGCCTCGCCTCCCTGGCGCAGAGCTGTTTTCATAAATCACACGGCGTCTTTCTTGTCACCATGTCTGCGCCTGTGGGCCGACTGGGTGGCATGGTTAAACGTGGGCGATTTGCGGAGGCACGGCTTGTCGCTAACGCTAGTCGTGTCTCCTTTTCTCCTCTACGCCCATCCTCTTTTTCTTTTATATTCAAAATCTTTGGTTTGAGCAGCTGACGATAATGGCTCTCTCGCCCCGGGCTATACAGAGAGCCTGTGCTCTGAATAAGAGACTGAATGATAAAAGCAAAAAAGTTATTTACATACATTCTCTGCTAGTCACCAAAAATCCATAGACGAGATGGCGCTGGTCTTGAGAACAGATGCTATGTCTGTAAAACTAATGATTTATTTGGCAAGAATGATTCGTTTCAGGTGAACCAAACAATTATAGCTTATTTACAAGTTTAAGTCATGTCTACATGAGGAATGATGTCACCATGCAACACAGTGCAATAGTTTTTACTCTTTGTTTGCTACAATGCTAAAGCTAAACCTATAACTTTCTAAATTATATGCTTCAAGCTCGATTTTTGTTTATCTTTTTTTTTTTGGAAATGAATCAGACCTATAATTCATATTGCAACCAGTATTGCTAAAGCTAAAACTATTTTTAAAAATAGTAACTGAAATAAATAAAAAAATTAAGAAATAAAAAAAATAAATAGATTTAGAATTTTGAATTTATTTAGATTTTTACAATTACTATTTAATTATTTAGAATTATTACAACTATTTAAAAATATTTTCCAAACAAACACTAATAAATGACAAAAGCACATTAAACTAAAAATTGTAATTTAAAATAAAATAAAATAAAATATTAAATATAACATGCAAAATGAAGATATAAAAATAAAAAAGTTAATTCAAAATATAAATATAACAATACATAAGACTAAAATAACACTGGATGAAAAAGTTTTTTGTGTTAAGTGCTGCTATAGTAGACTTTAGTATAATCTGTTGTCATTTACAGATAGTTTTCTATTTCAGGTCTAATACTGTTATGGCAGAGCAGCAGTTTGAAGAAAAAAAAAGTTTGTTAAAGGTAAAGCATATATTTTTTTCAGTGCTAAAATATACAAGATATTAGCCGGGTTTCCATCACCCTATTTTAATGCGCATTTTGAAGTATTGCATGAGAAACGAGTGATGGAAACGCCAAATTTTGAATAAAAATTCCTTAATTCGCAAAAAAGTTTTTACGCTCACTTTGAGGTGGTTTTCGACTTGTGCGAAAAAGGGTTGATGCGACTAATGGGAGATGGAAATGCATTTTGCGAATAAATTCCTCCAAGCGCATCAAAAAAGTCATGTGACTTTGCGCTATGGGATGGCAAAACCTGACTAACCAGCAGACCGATGTCATTCCACAACATCTAAAATGTTGTTATAGTCATTCTCAAATGCCCGAGCAAAGTCTGTCATCAAAGTATTTCTCTAATTGCAAAATAATTTATTATATATGAAAATTATTATATTCTCCTATGTTTCTTAGTGATTTATAGTGCAGGTTTATCAGAAAGTGGCGATTTTAATTAGACTGATTGAGTAGACTGATTTCCCTTAAGAGCAACAGCAGTTTCAGGAAATCTTTGAATTTAAGCTATTTTTGCAAATTTGCTTGCTCACAGAAAAAATTACACACTTTACCATTAAAGCTGACATGAATAATAATAACCCAAGTTTAATAGCACAAACATTGAGGTAACTCTAACTCAGTGGAAGTATATTACCACTGCTGGAACACAAAATGTTGCAAAGACTAATACTCCTGAGGAGTTTTTTATCTGCAATAGACAACAACAATGCATATTTGCTCTGTTACTCTTACAGTTAAGTTGCGGGAGACATCAAAGAGCAGTGTCCTTATCTCACACCAAACCTATTATTAACAAAAGCTTATGTGCCAGCATCAAATGAAAGGATGATATATCTAAACTAATTAAATACGACAGGCGGGTGGCAGGCATTCAGAAGCTGGCAGCCAGCGCTCAGGTGAGGGAGATTCTTGTTTAATCACTTTAAGCCTCTCCTGGTTCTCAGGAATGGATGAGGGTGTAGTATGGCAGTAAACGAGAGAATGAAAACACTTACCTGGCACTGAATCAAACAGGTGTTTGGAAATGGAAACTTGTCTGTCTACATTTATTCTTTAAAGGGGACGTTTCTGGGTGTGTTGCAGGGCACACGAGGACAAATTAGCTTATGGGGTGCAAGTCGGGCACCGAGTGGCCTTCCATTCCCCAAAGGTTCTCTGGGAAGTGTAACGCTATAAAGCGGCTTTATTTGCCCGCCACTGGCCTGTTATTACGTCTTGGTCTGTTATTAACAATATACTACGCAGGATCAAAGCCATGGAAAGAGGAGCAAAGGAAACCTTTTTTTCCTTCCCTCCCCGAGTTTTAAAAATACGCTCATGGTGCAGTCCAATTTAAAAAAACGTCTCCATTTACATATATACAGCACCATTAGCTAATAAAAATCGAGCGAATTTGAGATTTTCAGGGATTTGGACTTTTGGCCGGCTGTGTTTTTCCTTTTTGTGTCTGTGCTTGTGTGTTTGTGAGTTGGTGTATCCCGGGGCGTGGTTATGCATTCCTCTCTGTGGCTGATTGCAGAATGTGAATCACCTGCTGCCAATCAACTCATCTGCCTCCAGTATTTAAACCCTGGATCTTCAGTCATTTTCTGCCAGATCATTCAGTCTGCCTATGTGGTATTGTGCTAAGGCCTCCCAGTGTCTTTAGACCAATTTTTGTGTCATGTGTTTTGTTGGAGTTCTAATTCTGTTTCTCCTGTGCTTTAGACCTCACTTCACCTGCATTCATCCTGCATTCTTCCTGCCACACCCGATCAACAAACTACTCTCTCTGCTCTACCAACATATCTCTGGCCTGTTTGGTTTCCAGCTCACCTCAGCCAACAATCTTCAACAGCAAAGGAGAGATGGATTGTTGCTTGACTTTTGGCAATAAATTAATTTTTATTTGCATCATTTTTAGTCTGTGTTCTGCTTTTGGGTCCAAAGCTGTGTTTTGTTACAACAGAGATTGTGTTTCTAACGAATTGTGACACTGAAATTTAATGCTATGATTTGTTAAATTTGAATAAATGAATATATGTGGATATGTAGAAATGCGGAGGGAGAAAGGCATCGGAACTCGACAGAGTCTCAACATTTCCTGACATTTCATTTCCTGAAATGAAATATACTGATATATGTGAATGTATGTGGCGTTGCACAGTATATTGATACGGAGCACATTCTATCAGTTGCAGTTCTGTCGCCTCCATATCAATATACTGTACAACGCTACATACATTCAGTGTTAACTCAGCGGTAGAGTTACACTCACGGGACACTGCACTTATTCGCAATCACAAAAGTAAATTATTTGCATGTGTTTTAAAGCCTTGCTGGTTAAACTTTTCATTCACGCGCTGGTCTGACGTGTGCTTTTTCTGAGCACGTGCACTAAAAAGCCTGTCTAACAGTGCCTGATTACTCAACTAAGTTATCTTTTGCGCTAATATTGTCAAAACACACAAGGTTTACATATAGACTCAGTTGGTTATGTCAAAAATGAAACTAAACAGTTGAGAGAAAAACAGATGAGTGCCTGTATATTAGATGCGTGCAGATCTTAAAGGGACAGTATTAAACATGTTGCCGACATATATCCCTTTGTTTAATATCCCTTTGTTATTAAAGGGATAGTTCACCCTAAAATTTAATTTCTGTCATTATTTACTCACTCACATGTTGTCCCAAACCTGTATTAATTTCTTTCTTGTGCTGAACACAAAAGAAGATATTTTGAAGAACGTAGGTAACCAAATAGTTGCTGGTCCACACTGAATTTGATAGTAGGGAAAAAAATACAAATATTTTCCACATTCTTCAAAATAGCATGCATGTTCAGCAGAAGAAAGGAACTCATTCAGGTTTAAAACTAATTTTGAGTGAGTAAATGATGGTATAAATATAAAACACTATGACCGAATCGACAGGCAGATGACAGAATTTTTATTCTTTAATGTTAAAACAACAAAACACAAAGAGAAAAAAATAACTCACGACTCTTGACTGAAAAAAAAAATACAGTGGCTTTAATAGAAATCAATCTATATAGTGTTTTATTTTTATGTTTGTTCATTCAATTTCTTGAATGGTCCTGCTAAATATGCCTATTGTACCTGAAAATAAAGCACTGTTTGTTTTATTTGTATATTATTTGTATTTGTAATGTGTATCTTTGTTCTTATTTTTTAATAACAAAGATAAAATAATGAGAAAGATTTTTATCTTCGCCCACTTTGGCTTAAATATCCATCATTCTTTTTTATATTTTGTTACCTTGGAAGGCTTTGTCATTATAATAGGGAAATTAGTTTGGCTGTACTGCTCAGACAAAATAGTAAAACCAACATGACAAAGAATCGTGATAAAATAGTGAAATCGTGATATTTCTAAAAAAAAAATCGTGATATGATATTTTTGCCATATCGCCCACCCCTACATGTAAGTTAGCTAAAGGACGTCTAGTAGGTTAGACCAGTGCATGTTCTTTCACTGCATGATTCAGTTTATTAAAATGCATTTAGAATGATCACAAAATTCAAGATATGGGGGCAGAAATTTATATACATTTATATAATTGCATATAGTTAATCAGTATCACACAAAGACTGACTTTTTTTTTACACCAAAAAGTAGCATGATTACAAATGTGATAGTGATTTTCAACACCAGTTCAATAAACAGGAATTTAATATTAAGTTTACGTTTTAGACACAACATTGACTGTTTTTGCTCTGTTTCTCCAACAAATATAATTCCAATTTGCGTCTCTGAGCAACATGATGCTGATTTGTTCCTGAATGAATCATCCGTTTTAATGATTCGGTTCAGTCGCAACGACTCACTTATTAACAGTGACTTGCTGCCACCTACTGGCAGTTTTAATTTCAAATTTAAAGTATCTTTTCATTTTTTTTTTTTTTTTAAATAATTTCAAATATCATTATTCAGTGTTTTATGTTTAAAATATCAAAACAGTATTTCTGCATTTGGAACTGCAGGTTAAATGCATTCATGTCCTGCATTAAACAGTGTGTAAATGCATCTAAATGCCACTTTTAATGCAACTTCTGTGTTTTCTCTGAATTGCAAAGATTAATTTTTTCAATACTGATTTCATTTGCTTGGTAACAGCCCAAATGACTTATTAATCTAATTGACTAATTCAATTTAAGAATTTGACGGAAAAGATGATGCACACTTTTAGAAAAAGGTAAAAATGCCCATAAAACGTAAAAAAAAAAAAATCTATTTAAACTTATTTTAAGATTTTAAGATTAATTTCTATCACTGCTTTGAACTGACCACCACACAGAATATGAAAAATATCAAAAACTTTAGGAATCAGCTGTCCACGGTAGTCCTTAAGATATCAGCACAATAACACGCTCAGCAAAATATCGTCTAATTATCGTTATCAGTAAAATCCCACAAAATATTGAGTTTTTTGTCAATATCACACACCCCTAATATATTTAACGTTTTGTTTAGAAAAAAATAAAAAATAAATATGAGAAGTGCCCTTTTTTCCACTTGAGCCCCTGCCCCTCAAAATGTCTGTGCACGTCCTTGCAAACATGATTATTTTTTTTATGCAAATGAGCTTCGAATTCAGCTCGTTCACCAAATTCAGTGCCATTTGAGTGATGAAATGTGGTAAATTTCATTTTAGGAGACATTCAAAAAAATTGTATTTAAGATTTAATTTAAAAACTGTAAATATCTCTTAAAATATTTAGATTTTTAAGTAGTAAATTCACCTTTTCATTTTCAAATTTCTTTCAAAAGTTGTATAAACAAAGTTGCATTATTCACACAAATTCCCATCTTTCTAAATGTGCAAACCACCATAAAACACGTGCCCACCCCGCTGCTCACTGCAGTGTCGGACGCGAGGGGTAGGGGGCGCACCTGCTGTAGGACTGAGGCTGGAGGTTACCTGGGAGGCGTCTGGGCACATCGCTGATGGAGGGCAGCCCTGTAGCCCGGCTGGATGAGAGCGGGGTGGTGGAGTGCACAGACGGGGAAGCCATGGGACTCAGGTACGACGGGTACGTCTGGTCATATGACCAAGGTGGGGAAGACTGAGTCTGGCGTGGATCTAAAGGTACCAAAGAAAAGAAAAGAAAAATTAAAGAAAGCAAAGTAGTTAAAGGGATAGTCCACCCAAAGATGAAAACTCTGTCAACATTTACTTGCATGATGGTTCAAACCTGCATAATTTCCTTTCTTCTGTGGAACACAAAATAAGAAATGTCAAGAATGTTGGTAATTAAACCGTTTCGGTTCCCATTGACTTGTATTGTTTGGACAAAAAAAATAATTAAAAAAAATACAATGGGAAATTAAGTTGTTTGGTTAGTCAGCATTCTTCAGAATATCTTCTATTATGTTTTGCAGAGGAAAGAAATGCATAGGTTTGAAAAAGACACGAGGTTTATATATATTCGTATCATCTGGGGGTTTTCTCACCAAACATTGTTATATGTTAATCAGTATAACCATTAATTAATTTAAGTCATTAATTTAATTAAAACTGACAATTCAACTGTTCTATTTATATTTGTCTGTCTCATATAGAGCCTTTGTGTGGTAAGCAAATACAATGTGATCCCTTGGGCAAAGCATTTAAATGAACGCATATTTCATGCCTCATAATTCAAGCTTTCTGTCATGCCAAGTATCAATTTGAAAGCAGCAAATAATCGCTAAAGTCAACAAAATACGGTGCATTCCTTCTCAGATTCAGTCACTTGGCTTGCACACAGTACAGTAACAGGACCCAGAGTACAGGACATGCGCTCTAAGAGAAGTAATTAAGGACAGGTGATATCCTGTTCTCTCACAGTGACACAACGCACTGCCCTAGGCTGTCCGCACTCGGTTTCACCTTGTCCATCATGTTTCAGTGTGCGATTTCAGCTTAGATAAACCACTTTGTGCTGAGACGAATAGACATTACTGTAACAGTGACAGACACCAGATATGCTGAAATGCTTGGGAGGATGAGTTAATATAATTGCTCTTAGTAAAAGAAACAACAATTCTAACTGACAGGTTAGCGGCAACTTAAAGGATCATTTACTTCATTTATGTGGTTTTGCGTGCAGATGATATCAATAAAACAGGAACATAAGAAACGTGCACATTTGTAAATTAACATTGCCTGGGTAACTGATTAATTACAAGAACATGAACTTTTTTAATATCAAGATAAGTTAAAAGTGTATTTAGAGAGTGTGAGGAGTTGTGGCTGCTAAGAGGTATATATGTATGTGCGTGTCTATCTATCTATCTATCTATCTATCTATCTATCTATCTATCTATCTATCTATCTATCTATCTATCTATCTATCTATCTATCTTTCTGCAATCTCATACCTGTAATCTGAGTCTGCCCCTGAGGTGTGAAGGAGTTGGGGCTGCTAAGAGAGGGCCGTGGCGTTTGCGTTGGCACAGTAACCCGCATGGTGGTCTGCCGGATGCGCTCCAGTTCACTGAGACGGTCAGAGAACAGTCCAGCCTTCGGCGAGTCATCCAACTTCGGCCTGTGCCCTGCAATCAACATACTGCCTTTAATAAAAAATTCTCAAAAAAAGAATAAAACAAGCAAACAAAAATTTCTAACATGACACACCACAAATGTGTCAGATATCACAGCAATGTTTCTCTCACTTCTGCTTCTCAAGGGCTTCATGTAAAAACAAGCAACATGTAGTGTGATTCATGAACAAATGATTCTTATGAACCAGTTCTTTCGAATCATTCAAAAAGACTCACAAACTACTGGATTGAGGTAAATGTGTGCCAAATACATACACGTAAATAGTTAAATATGATATACATCTATCCATTCTCCAAACCCTTTGTCCTCTTTCTAGGGTTGTTTGGATTCTGAAGCCTATCCCAGTGTAATTAAATAAGATAAATTTATTATATATTACCACATTTGCACCCTGAATGTATTCATGGACAACAATAATTTTAATAGGTTATATTATGTAAGTGTTAAATGTCCAAATATTAATACAGAACATATATTATTAGAAAGTATATCTATCTATCCATCCATCCATCCATCTATCTATCTATCTATCTGTCGGCCTAAAATTATATATAATTTTTACACAGTAACATAACCCCTCCCCCCCCACACACACACTTTATTTAATGTAAAAAGTTTTTAGTGGGTCTTGAAATTGATTATATCTCCTAGCATGAAAATGTTAGCCAGTCTATGATGTGTATGTATGGCATAGGTTTGACTATGAGACAGGTGTTCCATTTCCCCTCTTTATAAGAGCTTTCATTATGCCCCATGGCATTTGAGTCTTTCAAGCCACAATCTACCGTGACTTTGCCATATGGAATCATACTGAATCTAATTTCATTTCCATAAAAAAGTTTTAAATATTACATATTCCATATCCTTAAAATATCTATTAATCTGTCCCATCAGGGCGGGGATTTGGCTTTGACAATGAAGTGCTATGCTTGGCATATAATAACATTTTGTTGGCACACACTGAACACTCAACCTTCCCAGACAAGACCAAACCCATATAATACAAGACCGCATGTGCCTCCTCTGTGTAGGACGCATGATGACACTGGCCAGCGCCTTTCTGGAACGCTATAACAAGAGCGTTTAAGAGTCCATAGCCTCAAGTCTATTCTTGGCAAATTAGAGGAGGGATAAGACAGCAGTGCGGCCCAATACACAACTAGCCCCTTTTTCCACATTAAAATGGCCCAGTGTCTCCCTCAGACTGCAGCAGTTTTTTTCTGAGAAGGCCGTAAAGTAAATATCAAACAGGAGAAAAACTCCTGCTGGAGTTGGCAGCGCTCCAGTTGGCACCGACAGAACACGTTACCTCTATCTTGACTAACCGGCCAGCGCCAGAAGAACAAAGAGAAGCAGCAAACACTCAGAAACGTTTCATAATCAAATCGTTAAAGTACTTTAGAATGTCTAAAATATGAACTACTGTATGAATCAGTATTTAAGGTGCCATTTTTAATTATCTTAATATGTAAAGACAGCTAAAAGTAAGTCATAGGTGCTGCTAGACTCTATTCAGAGAAGGAATCTTTTATCTCAGCCCCTCTAAAAATCTGTCAGCACCTTTACAAATCTGTGATTATGTGATTTCTATTAATGTACAGTGTCTGCAGTGAGTTATCTGAGGTTATTTCACTCTTAATTCTTCACAAAAAGAAAGAAAAAAAAAAGTACTTAGTATTTTTGTCTTGTTTTCCATTACAAATTTTTAAACATTCTTAAATCAAGACATTTACTTAAAGGGATAGCTCACCCAAAAATGAACATTTTGTCATCATTTACTCACCCTCAAGTTGCTCCAATACTGTCTGAATTTCTTTCTTTTGGTAAACACAATAGAAGACCATTTGAATAACATGGGTTACCGAACAGTTTATGGTAGCCATTGAATTCTATGGTATGGAAAAAAATACTATGGAAGTCAATGGTTACCGTCAACTGTTTGGTTACCAACATTCTTCAAAATATCTTCTTTTGTGTTCAGCAGAGGAAATTCATACAGGTTTGAAACAACTTGAGGGTGAGTAAATGATGACAAAATTTTTATTTTTTGGTAACTGCCTTTAAGTGTCCTGGAAAAAAAAAAAAATCCTGAATTACTTAAATATCTTGAAAAGCTTCATGCATAAAACAAGAAAAAATTTGTCAGTGGGGTAAGAAAAATAATCTTGTATTCCCTTTGAATTAACTATGTACTCCACTGACAGATCTTTTTGTTGCTGTTGTTTATATATAAACTCCCTTAATTTTGATAGATTTTCAGAAAACAAGTTTATCTTCATAAGACGTTAACTGATGGCCTGAAGTCATGTGGATTACTGTGATGTTTTTATCAGCTGTTTGGACTCTTGACGGCACCCATTCACTGCAGAGGATCCACTGGTGAGCAAGTGATGTGATGCTAAATTTCTCCAAATCTGTTCCCATGAAGAAACAAACTCATCTAAATCACAGATGGACTGAGAGTGAGTAAATTTTCACAGAATTTAAAATTTTTTAACTATTCCTTTAATATCTTAAGTCACTTTGCTTCTCAAGTAAAATCTTAATTTAAGAAATGTTTAGATATTTGTAAAACAAGACAAAAATACTAAGCAAGAAAATCACATTTTCCAGCATATTTTACTGACCAATGGCAGAAAAGGTGTTTAAGAAACCTGTTTAAAAACATTCATTCATTATTTCCATTTGGTGCCCCAAATTGTTCAGAAATTACACACTTCATCTTTAATATTGTGCAAGTTTTCTTTAGAAGCATGAGAAATTACACAGGCAAAATAATATAGTATTTCATCACAATGAAAACATTACAGCTAATGGAAAAATCATTAGCTTGCCTCCAAGTGTAACTTTGGGACATTGTTGCATTGCACTCTGCCTTTGAACTCGCGAGCAATATGACATATGTAAAAGCTAAAAGCTAGCATAACTCAACCTCCTAGGAAGTGCAGCACTTGAGCAAACCATACCTTTTCACACAAAGCCAATTTATCTACTATAAAAAGCCAAACTATAATTTTTTGTGACAAGCTGAATCCAGACATAAATCCTACTGGGGAAATAAAACAAAGATGTGCTTTGTGCGACTTAATTTCACAGTGATTCATATGAAATATAATGTTCTGTGCTCAGCGAGACAGCGGACTCTGATGATCACCAGTAAATTTAGTCTTCAGTGTGCATTTGTACTGATCCAGCCTCCCTAAAGACAGATTTGCAAGGGGTGATATTTACATTTTTCTGAGAGTGTTGAGAATCACTGGAGAAGAAGTTACAATAAGACCACATACAGGTAATAGGAACACCAGAGATGAATTTGCAAATCAATGGGAATTTTCAGCAAGAGTTCTGGAATGTTAAGTGGCTTGTTTTTGATTCTGTCTGTGAGGAATATGTAGCCACCTCAGTTTGGATAATGTATCCGGTTACATTTGCTCGCCCAAGAAGTATCTCTTGGGGGTGAGGGCAGCCAAGTGGTTAACAATCTGGACTGCTAACACAAAGGTTTTAGGTTCAATCCCAACGGTGTGGATAAAATACAAAACCAGGAACGAGTGTTAGAAAGATCACAAGCACCTTTGTACTGTTGAACTCGACAGGTTGCCTCAGGGCAGCTGTCACTGGACCTCGGCTTTGAATGAAGAACCTCTGATCAAATACAGTTAATGACTAAATAATGGTCTCTCCCACACTGTGACAACTATGATATACACATATATCTTTTCTGTATGCTTTTGAGAAAAAAAAAAAAAAAAAAAAAAAAGCTGTGGCCTAGTGGTTTTGTGTCTGATTTGCAATATTTCTTTCATTTGATTCTTCCACTTCTTCCCTGTCTACTCTCTATTTTTTTTTATAATAAAGACTAGTGAAAACACTAAAAGAAAAAGGCTACACTAAAAAAAAAAAAAAAATACAAAAATGAAATACTTCAATTTGAGACATTAATAGTTATGCATGATGGAAAGCTATGACAATTATGATAGATAATAAATAAATTCATACAGGTTTGGAACAACTTAAGAGTGAGTGAATAGTGACAATTTTCATTTCTGGGTGAACTATCCTATTAAAAATCTTTTTTTTTCCCGGTGTGGCTTAGCAGATTCATTTACTTACAGATAGCAAATTATATGTATATTTAGTGGTTTTATTGTTGTTTTAACTTCATGATTAGTGGGTTGGACCACAGACATCCATGCCTATTTTTATTTATTTATTTTTTTTTTCGCATTCTTCAAAATTGAGAACTTACCCCTGCTGAAATGCAGGCTTCATGACTTTAAGGTTCTTAAAATATCTTATTGACAGAGAGTAAAGGAATGAGCACAGGGACATCATCTGTATGCGGAGAGGTATTTAAGAGAGCCAGGAAACCAGATGATATCACTGCTGGAGGGAAAGTCCCAAAAATTCCTGTCATCCCCCAGCCAGTGGAGTGAGATTTTTGATAGCTAGCACTTCCATGTCCAATCACAGAGCGGAAGCGCTAACACATTCATTCCAGATGTTTAAATGGCCCTGTGGGATGTGGCCCAGCCTCCAGCTGACACAGATCTTATCTCAGGTTGAGAATCACAAAGCGAAGAGAATTATAATGAAGTAATTCCTGTTTTCAGGCTTCCTTTGATGATGGGGTTAGTCTGTATAGCCACACCAACTGATCCAAAAACAATGAGGGGAAAAAAATAACGAGTGTGAAATATATGATCTGAGGTTTCTTGGAATATTAGATGTACAGCATGAGAAGGTATTTGTGCAAGGAAATCTAAACAAACACTAACAATCCAATTATGAATTCTGATAGCAATGACAAATAGACACAGAAACTGATGAATTTAAGCCACCGCCAGTGTCTTCTGTGGCTTCAGTGTCACATGATCCTTCAGAAATCATTTGAAATATATTAAAGTAGAAAACAGCTTTTAATTGTAACAATATTTCACAGTATTACTGTCTTTACTGTCTTTTTGGTCAAATGAATGCAGCTTTGTTGAACATAGAATTCTTTCAAAAACATAATAAAAAATCTTAAAGGGATAGTTCACCCAAAAATGAAAATTCTGTCATTAATTACTCACCCTCATGTCGTTTCACACCAGTAAGACCTTTGTTCCTTCTTTGGGAACACAAATTAAGATATTTCTGATGAATTCAGAGAGCTCTCTGACCCTCCCATAGACAGCAAGGATCCTTACATGATCAAGGCCCAGAAACGTAGCAAGGACATCGTTAAAATAATCCATGTGACATCAGTGGTTCAACCATAATTTTACGAAGCTACGAGAATACTTTTTGTGCGCAAAGAAAACAAAAATAACGACTTTATTTAACAATTCGTCTCCTCCGCGTCACTCTATAGCGCCATTTTGGAGAGTATCACATACGTAAACAACATATGCTGTTCTGTGTCAGCAGCACAGTACGTGGATACGCTGTTTACGTTGTTTTCGTATGTGTTACGAATTGTTGAATAAAGTCGTTATTTTTGTTTTCTTTCCACACAAAAAGGGTATTCTCGTAGCTTCGTAAAATTACGGCTGAACCACTGATGTCACATGTCACATTGCTACGTTTCTGGACCTTGATCATGTAAGGATCCTTGCTGTCTATGGGAGGGTCAGAGAGCACTAGGAATGCATCAAAAATATCTTAATTTGTGTTTCGAAGATGAATGAAGGTCTTTCGGGTTTGGAACGACATGAAGGTAATTAATGACAGAATTTTCATTTTTGGGTCAACTATTCCTTTAATTATTCCAAACTTTTGAATGGTAATGTCTATATGATTGAAAAAAAAAAAATTAAAAGCAGTATCATAAGACAAATACAGCAAGTAATCAAAGCTGTGAAACTCATTTTATTTTAGATTTTTGAACAGATTTTTAAAACCTTTGCTGTGGAATTGCTTCTCTCTCATTAACAAGTGTTTTCTGTGTCAACTGCAATATTTCAATAGAAAACGCATTTGAGAGAAGGCTAATATAACCCAAAATATCTTCACTATCTGTCTCCATCAATGATGGCGTTTCACCTCAAACAAACATTGGTATATGACATAACTACCTGTGGGTGAGGCTACTGTAAATGTCACAAAAACATCTGCTGAATGTCATCCTAACATCTGACAGGGAATATTTTAGAGACATCTTACAGATCTTTCACATCGAATAGACGTCCGGGCGATGCACATACGGCAGCCCGGAAATTATGGAAATTCATCATCGGCCATCATCAACAGGGTTTTTGAGAAAGTCAGCGGAAGAACGGAATAAACTGGAAAAGCAAATCAGAGAAAAAGAGAGAGGGGGAAGGAGAGAAAGGAAAGTGGGAGGAAAAAGCCAGGCTGTTGTGGAGCACTGCCAGGTGTCTGTGTGGTCTTTACATTTCAGCATTTAGGAGGCAAGCCAAGCAGAGAAGGGGTACAGAGACACACACACCAACGCAAAAGGCCCTCGGGCCTTTTCAAACCGCAGGCACACTTCTTCATCACCTCCATGCGGATATGAAAGCAGTACGACTCGAAACCGGGCGCCATCAGTATTTCTCGACTTCTAATGATGCAGCACCAATGTACGTAGCAACTATTCAAACCAGACGCAAACACACACAGCCTGAGCCCGCGACCTCAGCGGTTGGCACCTTCACACACACGCAGCCTGAACGGATCGAGTCTGCGGTTCTGGTTTTCTCTCCTTCTCCTCTCTTGTTTTGGTTGATTTTATGTGAGCAGTTCCCATTGTAAACTTAACTCGCCCCAAAGTGACGCCTCTGCAGAGCGAAACCCACTTCTTTTTTACTTCATTCATTGTAAGCTTAAACAATGTCTATCAGTCTTGTGTGGTCTGTTTTGAAAGGAGCGCCGCACGACGCGCCAAAGCTGCAGTTTTTTTACTGTAATATCAGCCGCTGTTATTGCTAAGGCTAAATTATTATCCCTTTTCAACTTGTTGATGTGTGAGATTGTCCAAACAATGAGACTCATGTGTCAGATTTGGGATTTTAGCTTCAAGCAAATCCGCTTGAAAGGGGATTTCGAGCAGATTTACTTGCGGTCTCTGCAACTTCTATCGGTCGTGCCGTTCGACTGCTGTGATTGAGCTGCGGAGAGACAAAGATGCATAGAGCGCTTCCTAAAGGTGTTACGCAGAGTGACAGCCTAACACTGAATCCATAATTACACAGGGCCCCCGGTGCAGGTATGTTAGTTTAACCAACCCCACCCCGACTATTAGATCAAATGACGCTTAATGAGTGCTATTAGGAGTTAGTGTGTACACAAAGACTCAGACACACACACTCTTCATGGAAGCAGCAGCAAACCACAAGCAGGCATCTCTTGTTAACATTGGACAGGCATATAACCAAAAAAAAAAAAATCAACATACATGTCATATTATATGGCAACAAATCATTTAATTCACTTTCTTACCACTGACACTACACTGTTGGAATTAATAATGAATTTTCGTCATCTGTATGAGGAAGACACGTGCTGAAGTGCTCCTGACATTGTGCTATTTCTGTACATTTTTCATAAGTTAATGAAATGTTATTCAAAGATCATATTATTGCTTTTTTTATTTTATTTAAATGTTTCATGTGTTTATGAGAAATTAACACGTTCTATGTTTTGGCATGATATTAAAGGGTAAATTATTGATATTTATGTAATTAAATTGAATCCATAGTTCCAAATGTATAAATATTATCAGTTGATGAAACAGAAATGACTTTAATTATGGGATACATTAATACTTTAAAACAAACAAACAAACAAAAAAACCAAATGACCATTTGCCTATATATTTTATTGTGGATAAAATAAAATATAAAAATGTATGAATATATATACTACTATTTAACAGTTTTTTTTTTGAAGAATTTTCTATGCATCATTTCGATTCTTGAAAACATTGATAATAAGAACAACATTTTGGCTGCTGAAAATTTTATGTTTGCCATCACAGGAATAAATGACATTTTAAATGAAAAAAAGAGTTATTTTAAATTGTGATATTATTTCACAGTATTACTATTTTTATTGTATTTCTGATCAAATAGATGCAGCCTTGGTAAGCATAAGAGACTTCTTTCAAAAATTCAAAAAATCTTACCACCCCAAATTTTTAAACAGTAACCCATATATAAATTATTTTATTTTTAGTAATGCAGTTATTTTATGAAAAAAGGAAAGAAATTAAGGACAAAGGTGTCTAGCGAATTAATAAATGCAGAAACATACAAGTACAAAAATACAGCATTGCTAACTTCATTCAGATGTTTGTCAGCTTACAGAAAGGCAGCCATTTAGCACCAAGTAGCTATGACGTATCCATGACTTTCACTCTTGTAATAACCTTTAAAATAACAAAAACTCTTTCCATAATTCAATTCAAATGTTAAGACAGCAGTCCTGCACTGTTATGATACAACTTCAATAAAAAACAGGTGTGTGGACTTGCTGAGCACTTCTGGCTACCAGAACGACCCACATGTGAGCCAGTCAAGAAGAAACTCACTGAGAGACGTCTGTCACAGTCAAAGACTCAACGCTCTCGTTGTCTAGCGCTTTCACAGTTCATATGGCACCCATCAAGATCTATTAAATACACAAACACATTAATACACTTCCTGTACTGGATATCAGCCTCAGAATGAGGCCTGTGTGGTGGACAAGGAAAAACACGACCCAAATGAACATGACAGCCACCCGTACTGGACATAATGAGGATATTTTGACTGAAATACTCATAATTTTTTGTACAAAAACATGTTACAGTTATTTCTATGATTCTCAAAACATATAAACGCATAGAGATGTTCCATCAGGTGTCTGGCTGACAGCACACTGTAGGCATTGTCTGAATGTGCGAGACGGGCCTCTTCCCTAATTACTTGCTCATTAACACCAATTTGAGGTTTAATGAGGCAGAATTGTAAATGAGGCATTCTTCGATAAAATCAGGGTGAAAAAATGTGAAATTATTAAGAGGGCACATGGGATTAGTCCCATAACGATCAGTGTCAGCGAAAGCATGGACATCTGCACGTGCTCAGAGCTCAGGTGATGTTTGACAAGGTTCATTTATTTTTGGATTCATTTATTTCTCCCTTGTCTCTGCTTAATTGATGCCATCCTCTGAGACTTGTTTAGCTGCTGTGAGTGTTCAGAATGAATGTTACTGTAGTTGCTTCAAGACATTGATATTTGAATTGTAGCATATTACCTATTATATTTGAGGAGAGAAAGTACAAAATTTCATTTCACAGCTATACTGTTCTCAAGAGATGTCACTATGCTGGTCACATGACCCCATCATGTTGCATGTTCAATTCAGGCAAGTGGCATCCAGTTACCAGTTATGTTAACAATTGTGGCTGGAAAGGGAAGGTCAAGTTCAGTGGACTGCATTATGGGACACAATATTTCACACAATATTTACTTTTCTGGTAAATGTAGTAGGTATTCATAAAGTTATTCTATGGTTAATTAAAATAAACGTTAACAGAAATAAAATGAAATTCAAAAACTTCAAACTTATTTTATTTACACTAGCTGCCAAGGCATCAATTGTCATTTTATTTAAATTAAACCAAGTACTTCAATAACAATAGAAAATATATAGATATACTTAAAAACTAATAAAAATGACAAAAACACAACAAAATTATTACAATTTAGCACAATTTAAAATGAAAATGGAAAATATGAAAATATTTTTTTTTTAAATATTACCAGCTATAGTAGTAATAGTGTACTTAAATTGTGGCAATTGTAATAGTAGGTTGTATGTTAGTATTCAGTATACAACCATAGCGCACTGCATTGAATACTGAATCTCACAATGCAATGCACTTGAACTTTCCAGTGTGATGAATGAACTGGAAGTGACATCAACAAAAATTTTTAAAGAGACATTTTTACACAAAACTGGATTAAAAATAACCATATTTTATGAACAAATCAAATCAACTTGGAGTCAAAATAAATGTATTTACTTCGTCAGTGCATATTAATGGTCTTGTTGTGCACAATTAATTTGTGTAATTCATGCAATATTAATAAAAAAATAATTATTATTTCAATATGATTTAAATAATGCTTAAATATTACATGAAACATTATTTATCATATAAAATGTTTAAATTTTTTTTAAAGAAAATAATAAAAATTGCTTATTTAATATAGTGCATATTAAAATATTTTTAATGATAACTGGATATCACTAAATTTACCTTCAACAAAATGAGGTCATGTGATGGTAATACAGCACAGTGTTTGAAACATTTTAATTGCAAACTGAATACAGTTTCTTCTTTTAAAAAAATAGTAAGCATTAGTACGCCAATACACAGCCAATATTATGCAATATATGCAGTAAACTTGTGAAATCATTTGGTGTGTCCTAGATGTGGCATTCTTAATTGCAGTCTGACAGCGTATTAAAAGCAGAAGAAGTTTTAAGACACAGCCGAGACAGGAGCTTTACAATATCAAATCAGCAGTACAAAAAAGCCCCCCATAAAAGACCTCTGGTACGCCGACCCTTTCATCTGTTTCTACGCACAATAACACGGCATGCAAGCCTTTCAAAACTTCACTTATAGATAAGGCAGGAATAGAGGAAGTCTTCAACATCAAAGACGAGGCCTGTAGTTGCTAGAGGCCATTGTAATACAATGAAGAATCGAGACCATATACAGCCGTTGTGTCTAAGTGCCTCTAAATACTAGTACCATATGTGCTCATTGAGAATAGTCTGAAAGTCAGAGAGAGAAAAAGAGAGGCAGAAATGTTGTTAGGGATGTGATAGGCTTGATTTCTACGCCAAGCCGAAAGTATATATTTTTTTCATAATAAAGTAAAACAGCTGCTCGCCAGACCAGTTGGCACTGAGAGATGTAGTAGATTTTTTTCGCTCTTTTATAAGTGCCATTAAAACAAGCTGATGCAAGCACAATGTTACCGTTGTAGAACCTCTGTGCAGACACTAACCTAACGCCCAGACAGACAGCTTGTAAAGATAACACTGACAGACCAGTCGGCTACCAGAAACATCCTGGAAAAGTGTCAATTCTCTATAGTCAACTTGAAGTCAAAATGAACTCTATTTATTTTGTCAATGCACATTCATGGTGTTGTGCACAATTCAAAGCAGGATTTTGTTTTTGCAGTGGGCCACTCCTAAATTATGGAATTTTATGTTAATTTTATGTTAAAAATTATATATAATTATACACATAATATAAAAATGAAAAAAGTACAATTGAATAAAATGATTTGAAAAAATTAAATGAAATTGAAAAAAGTAAAAATTTAAATAATAATAATTACTATTATTATTATAAAATATTAATTATTGACATATTACATATTTAATTAACATATTATGGGGAAAGTATCAATGAATAAAACACTATATAAAATATTTAGAAAAATTTATTTACAATTTATCTTATACTACTACAATTATTTATACAACTACTATTACTAATTGACATATTACTTGCGCATTTAATTTAAATATGAATAAGAATATAAAATGTTTAAATAATATTAAATATTCTCTATTTAATCTATAATACTGTATTTAAAGAACCATCGAAATGACACGCACTGATGAATCATCCATATTAAATCTAAAATATGGTCAATTTTGATTCATGTTGACTTTAAAACTTTGTTTATCAAGACAAAACTGTTGTGTATATGTATCTTTAACTAAAAGACACGTGAACAAAGTCAGAACAGATTGATTACGGTTTCTCAAACCTTACAAATTTTTAATTTTTAATGTTGCCTTCTAAGTCACATCACAGTAATGGCTCTCGACTCATTTTACACAGGACACGATAACCTGCAGTTCAGTGAGCGAGTCAGACTAACGATTCAGTGAGGAAGTGAGTTGTCTGAATGATTCAATCTGATGACTCCAGCGTTTGATTAAGAATCATTCAGCGAATGGTTCAACTGATTCATTAAGAAGAAAATAAACCAGTGGTTGGTTCATGAATTGGAGAGCACATGCTACATGAAGTTTTTCCCCTCTCGTCACATACAAGTTCACAACTTTCCAAAAATATTCAATGATTCCACTGAATATCCCATTTCACTCAAAAATTATAGTATATATATCCAATGAATTCCGCATTAGTCATGGAAGGGATTGTGGAACTTTTATCCATATTTTTAAACATAAAACTGAAAAATTATTGCTATACTTATACTTCTATAAGGTAACAGCAATCCCGAAACCTCCAATCTGTTCAAAGTCATCAATCTGCCTACCCAGAGAGAATTACTTCAGGCAATGATTTCTTGACATCAGATTGAGGCCGAAATCAAAAAATAAATAAATCAATCACTAGCACATGCACCGAACGACCGCAAGCCTTTGATGAGGTGCGATTGCGGCCCAACAGAGAGGTGAACGTGATGACAGGCCTCATGGATGTGGTTAGTCACAGCAGTATGTAATATAAGGTGTACTCACTCCTGGGCTCCCGCGGTCCGTCCACCGTGACCTTAATGGCTCTGTGGTAAGTGGCCACTTGCGGTGGGTTTGTGAATACTGTAATCGTCAGGGTGAAGCTCTTCCCTGTGCAAACACAGAAACATTTAAGGGCTTTACTCACTGTCAAAGCAAAACTGCGCACTTTGAGTTAATAATTCAGGGGACATTTAAAGATTTTAATATTAGCGATAATGATTTCAGCATACTTTTTGTACTAGTTTTTTGTTTAATTTTAATCTTCTCAGTATGAAGATCAATAGGCTGCAGGGAAATTGTGCAATGCAACACTGTGGGGCATCAGCAATCTAGACAGCTCACTTCCCTAAACACCGTTTCCAGACAATTTGTGCTCTCTGGTGGTTTAACACAGGGGAACAAGGGATTAACATGACGCTCCAATGGTTCCTACTCATGAATGCCCCTGGTTTGCTGGAGACAGGAAGTAGTGGGTGGAATACTTTGGCAATGCTGAGAAACAGCTGGCAAGACGCGTGGAATCTCAGCACCACACAGCAGCACAGATCTGCTGACACTGATTTTCTAAGACTTGGGATCATAAAATATAATTAAATACGACCAAATGGCTCTCATAATGTAAAAATAATTTGCACATATTGGTAATAAAATATATAGCATGTCATTGTGACCTGGATTCTTCTGAAAATCAAAGAAACCTCAAGTGTCAAAAATCATGAAGCTTTACGAATCAAAGAACTAAAAGATTCCCATTGCTATTTTATTTTTTTTATGGAGTGTACAAGCTTTAAACAACATTTTTAAACTAAATGTAAAGGTGAAGTGTGTAAACCTTTATATGTTAAAATATTTTTCCCCATGCAGACACATCCAATATCACATACTCCACGAATAGGTACTTTTAAATAAGTTAAAACATTTGAATTAATTAAAGTAATTAAAATATATATGTGTGTGAAAACTGTTTCAAAGTAATATTTTTACATCAGATGCGCACTTCAGAATCTCGTCGGAAGTAGTAAGTCACCTGTGTACTTTTCGCTACTGTTTAATGAATACTACGGATGTGCGCTACAACTAATTTCACTGAGGTTTAAACAGACATTTTGTAACTTACTAGTCAACTGGTCTAAATATAAGAAACCCTCAGAAGACAGTCAAGAACATTGTGTGTATATGTGATCAATTTGAAATACTTAAACAATGAATCAAACAGTCAAACAGTTGCAGATACCCTATTATCCGAACTGTTCTTATTTTTCTTCAAACAGTTATAATTTACAGAACAAAAGCAGCAGACGGGATGAATGAAAATGCAAATTGACTCTCTGACAGTAGGTGGCACAATTGGATAAGCAGAAATACAGAGGTTACCATATTACTCCAGCGCTACACAAATAAAGACTATTTTATTATAACATGAAAAAATGTCAATGAAACCTTTCTGAAGAAAGTCAGTTCCCCTTCACTCCTAATGTTTACCCTTTTTAAAATGGTAAATACACTCCCACACCTTGCTCTTCTTCCTAGTGGATATTTCTCTGAGCCTGCGGCGAGTGACTTGAGGAAAATGCAGGAATGCAAGGTCTGAGGTGAAATGAAATAAATTTGTTTTCCGATCCAGATATCCACTTTTCAAAACGTAACATTAAAATGACTCAATTTAAACTAGTCGATTAATATTTCCAATGTCAACTAGCAGCACCATTTAATCGACAAGTTGACTAGTCTCGCACATCCCTAATGAATACTGTGAATTCAGACATACTATTTTCAGATACTGTTTTTTGCCTACAAAATAGTAAGGAAGTAACCGATTTCGAATGCAGCCTGTGACTCTCAATTTGGCTCAACCAATGGTGTGAGTTTGGAGGCGTGGCCATCTGTTTGACTGACCAATTGCAGAGAGGTAAAGTGTTTAGAAAGCATCATTACTTTTACAATTTTGTGCAGTGATTCTAAAAGCACAAAATTTAGCACTTCAAGTTTACAAAAAGAATAATAATCGGAACAATACGCAAAATTATATAACACACTAAAAACTGTTACGCAGACAGCTAAGTTTCCGTCAATGGTTTGAGAAACCTTAGTACAGAACGCACAGAGACCTGTAATTTAATGAGCGCATTCTTACCGGCAATGTGGTGATGTGGTTTCACAACGGTGTTGGCTCGTAACTGATAGCTCAGTACACAGACTGACTATAATTATTCTAAGAATGTCCTGTGTCCCTGTGTGACCGCGTGCCTTTGCTACCAAATCTTCCTGGAGGATTTCTCCACATGACATTATGCAAGTGTAGATAAACACAAAATGATTGTAAACACACATAAACTGGCATGAAGTGCATTGTTAGTTGCATTAGCAGTAGTTGCATTAGCAGTTCAAATTTTGGGCATGCTTGAAATTGTTTTACAGTATTTAAAAAAATATGTAAAAACATGTTAAAATATTTTTAAATAATTTTGTAGGTAAATATTAATTATTTCTACATATCATTTGTGTAACGTAGGGTGAATTCAATTAAATTGGGACACTTTTTGCCATTGAGATCTCTGGGAAAAAAATGGCCCAATTATTCAGAATTATACCTAATTGCGCATTTTAATTAAGAAAATAATTAAATAAATTTGGAATGGCTGAGACTAGATAGTGATTGAAAAGCATAAACTAGGGTCCAGCATCCATGTGAACTCCTTCAATACTGTTTAAAAAGCATCCCAGGATGATATGTTTAACATGCATGATACCCATATTTCCATTTTTGGTTATTTTATAATTTGGTAGCTGCTAATATTCTAAAATGAAAGCAGTAATAATAAAAAAAGGTGTGGCTAAACGTTTGATTGGATTTCACAACCAAGTGTAAACATGCAATGAACGTTTGATTCTCTGGATATGAACACATTTCCCATTGTAACCTGCATGTTAAGGGATTTAAAAGGTTCAACATTCAGAAAATTGACAAAATATGGACTGACCTCTTCCGCTTCGGCCCACAAAGCGCAGGTCGTTAAAGCGGGCAACCTGGTTCTTCATAACACCTGAGGCATTCCTGAGCTCAGCTGAATAATTCTCATCATTCCCAGCCATTACTGTGACCACCGTCCCATCAGTAACCTCTCCCAGGGCCACCACCTGCAGAGAGAGCAATGATGCAACGTTTTACACTGTGCATGTGCGCATATGCAAGACGTTCTGTTCAGCAGCTTCTTCAGACAGTTCCTGTGAGTTCTGATTATTATTAGCAAGATTTATGCAAATATTTATGCCGATTTCATGTGGAAAAAAATTATGAATTAATTATAACCATTAATAATATTATATATTTCTATTATAAAAAATATTATTATCATTTTTTCTTAAAAAACAATTTAAACTTTTAAATGCAAAACTGATTGAAGCAGTCTAAAAAGCTGCTGGTGTGAGGGCCTAGAAAAAAATAATGAATATGATTCATTTATTTAATAAATCTATATTTAGATTTTTCTTGCATGTTTCCACTGTGTGCATGTCTATCTATCATTATCCTTATTAAACATTAATAAGGTTAAAAAATTTAGGTTACATCAGATTTATTACTACATTCGGTCCATCAGTCACATGCATATTGCACCTAAGGCAATGTGTTTGCATATGATCTTGCAATTCTATTTCATCATTACTAATCTAGCTACTAATCTGGAAAATTACCTAACAGCTAACCACACCTGCACAGGCCTGACCGTAAACACAAATCAAGAGCAATGATTCCGCCACAGGCCAGAATTACACATCAAACAGTGAATAATGCCAGAGCAATTTCATTATTTTTTTTTAAATGAAACTTTGTTCCAGTAAAGTTTAGTGCTATTACGAAAAAAAAAAAAAATATGTTCACACATTCTTATAAGAGTATAAATAGTACAAAGGCTCAATTCAGTCCACTGACACACTAACTATCCGTAACAAATTGACAAAATTGTACAACACAAACACATTCAGCAAAACTGACTGAAATTCATAAAAATTATATGGGGAACTTTTTGTATAATTAAAAACTGATGGGTCGCTATAGATACAACAGCCTAATAATGACAATAAAAATATTCAATCTAAATCCCCAGAACATATTACACTTAAAATGTGAGCAACACTTTGCATATTTTGCAAAATTATATATTATCATTAATGTTATTTAAACATGTTTAGAATATTATATTGTACTTCGATATTTGTCAGTGCTGTCAGCAGTGTGTTAAAACGGCTTAGAAAATTTGACCTGCACAAGCTTCATATTTTTCACTGGGTAAAGTTATGCTGATTTAAAAACTAACAGACAACAATCGTTTAAACAGTTTCTGTTATAGTGTCCACGTTACACATTTTACTTTAATAAATGACTGTATTCATAAAGCCTAACGCATTTCCAAAATGCCGATTTAAAGACAAGCTCTTACCTTAAACGCAACCGGTAGCGTTTTATTACACCTCCAATGAGAAGGCAAAACCGAGCAGAGAAAGTTTGGACTGTCGGTCCGGACCAGTTCGGCGGGGTGGTCGGCGATGATCTCGGCCATGGAGCGGTTCTCTTGCGCGCGGAGTCTTGGCACCACCGCGCTGTCCTGCTGCTGTTGCTGCTGCTGCTGTCCTGCGCTCGGGTTCACATCATTCATCTTCACCGACACCGGCGGACTGAACCTCCGGCCGGCGCTGGGATCTACGGGAATGCGCATCACAACAGTCGAAATTAGCCAAAGACTAGCGTATGTCCTCTGTTTGCTCGTACGGAGCGCCGTCAGTCCCTCTCCGTGCGCTCAGCGCTGCAGTCTGATGAGTTTGGGAAGTGCTGCGGGTTACACACTCAAGCAGACTTCAATTGGCGCTTTGCGCGCAGTCGTCATTAACTACGTTTCCTGTATTAAAAGGCGCTTAATTCACTGCCACAAGGAGATTTTGTACGGTTCGATCAGCTCTCCGAAAAGATTTTAAGATTTTATTGATCATATCATAGCAGATTAGACAAACCGTCTAAAAAAATAATTCAGAAAACGTAGGTGTTTCCAGCGGCTCTAGAGCGCGCTGGCACGCAATCGCTTCCAGTCCGGATAAAGACTTACAGTCGGTCGGATTTCATTACATATAAACAATATGTTACATTAGTATCGCTAATAATAAATCTAAGGTGATATTTTGTCTCTGATGTGTAGGTTCAATGGAGTTTTCCGTAATCGCGCTCCCTGGAGAGCGCGGGATCAAATTAGACTTTAAAGGATGAAAAGATCGCAGGAGGCGAAACGTTTGTTGCTTCCAATGTGGTTGGTCTTTGAAGACAGGGATTTCTCTTTTTTGTGGTTCATATAGTTCCAGCATCATGCAATCATTACACTGATGCCACTCAAACACGTGATGTCCCGATCACATCATAAAATTTCAACTAAAGTCATTCTGCAGCTACAGTACACTGAGCATTTATATCTTTAGTCTTTAACTTTGCCTGTGAAAGTTGAAAACTGCAAGGCTGTTATCACTTATAATAACTGAATGGTAACAGGATAAATTGCCTCTTGTGGTTCTGAATAGATTCAATTACTGCATTATGAGAAAATATATCATTTTTATGTTTTCCTTGAAATCGGTCACAGAAAGGACATTATTAAATTAGTCCAGGCACTTTTCTCTATGCACAGTGGCAATGGAATATGCATGCGCAGATATTAAACCACACAGTAATTACAATGTGAACTATATGATATTTTGTGTGTGTGTGTGTGTGTTTTCAGACACCAAAAAAGGGAAATTGGAAATTTTCAAATGCAGATTATAGCTATTTATCTGTATATGCTAAATTTTAATATTTCTACATACATTTCTGGACAGGCACATACCTTAAAGTGTTGCCTACAAAAAAATCTCTTGAACATTTCACTATTATAGAACAAGAAAATAAAATAAAATAAAATAAAATGTTGACAAAATGCCCCAACAGCTGGGAATATGTTGTCACACTATAAGGGGTACGGTGTCACATTAATATTATAGGATTTTTTTTTTCAACATTTTAAAATATGAAAAAAAAAATGTTTTAGCCAACAAATATTTAGATTTATTACATTGAAAATACATGTAAAACTTTACCAACAATTTATAAAAAAAAAACTCTTATATAGAATGAATTTCATTTGAAGAAACTTAAGTGGAGTTTAACAGAAAACTGCTCATATCTCTGAGAAAGTGTGACTCACAGAGCAACATGCTGGGATAATTCGAGTGAACCATAATGACAGAATATTTTCAGAAACATATTATACACTTTCTTCGCACACCTCTACCCCATGAAGCATAGACTGCCGTAAACAAGCTGCCGTTTTAATACCCTTCGAGCAACGTTTGAACAAAGTATCCATACACAGCCTTCAATGTTCTGGCAGTGCAACTAAAGCATGTGTCATTTAATAACGCTAACTCTCCGTCTCTCAGTGATACTGTAGATGGCAATCTCTCCCTCTGAGTCAACAGGCTCACGGATAGTGATTAACACAAGTCATAAGTGTTGCAATATGTTTCACACATTTAAAAAAAATTATCCGAATAATAGGTCCATAATTTTGATGGGAGCACAGACACAGCCAATAAACCAAATAGGATATAAACAAAGCGTCTAACTATTCTTGGCAGAACCGTGCAAGAGACTTGTTTAATCAGTGACAACAGTCAATCAAAATTTTGCCAAATGTTTGACTTGGTACCAACTTTGGCTTTAACATATTTCTTAATATTTCAGTAGTAGGGAAAAGCATATGCATTATAAATGTGTTCTTGAAGAACAGAGAAGTAAAAATGTGAAAGAACAAAGAAAAAGCATGATATTCACAACTGTCACTTTAGATATTTGCCATTTTTGCCATGACAAACAATCAAGTCAAACAAAAGCAACTGCAAAACTATAACAAAATCAAAAGTGATGATCTATAACTGCTTGTTCAGGAATACAGATTCATAACTTCAGCTGGAAAACAGGCTAAAGTAGCTTGGTATTGCTCACATATATTGTATGAAAGTCTTGCAGGGTGGCATGAGTGGGGGTGGCGGTGGTCTCATGGGTACGTTTTGAGTATCTTGTACGTGGGAGGGATAGAAAAAGCTTCAGGAAGCACTGACATGCATCTGGCACATTGTTAGCAGAGAGAAAAAATAGTTTGAGTTATACAAGTTGCGATTGAATTACGCCCCATCTCCATTTGCCCCGAGCACCGAAAATGTGCTCAAGATTGGCCAGTGTTATTAAAGATCAATTTCCAATTCATAAAAAGATAAATCAGAGTTACGACGGTATTAAAAACACCATGTGTGCTATTCCAACCGTTTTTCTTGATTTTTGCTCAGTCACTGATTTGTTTGGACAATAAAATAAACCTAATACAAAAAGAGATGATTTATGCTAATAATTCCACACAGATGTGTGTGCTCAATCAGATGCACGCGAGATTCGCGGCTATCGGTGATGCAAATAAAACTTAATAATAGAAATAAAGTGACTGTCGACATGTCCAAACAGAGAGGCGTGTTAAATCATATACACAACGAGATATCAAAGAGCATTTGTCACATCTGAATCCACTTTGCCGGTACAGTATGGCCGCCATCTGCCAGCAATATCGGCGAGGAGCAGTGAACGCATGTGATTCGAGTGGCTCACTGTGCCTCGAGAGCTCTGCCCACTTCTTTTCGGGCGTCTCGTTTGATCTCTTAATGAGCCAAGAGGAGCCCACACAGCTGGCTATGATGTGCTACAAAGATGAGGGGTTAGAAGCCGTCCACTGAGCAAGAACCCCGGATTACCGTGCGCTCACCAGACACTCGTGCTGGATTCCGACCAGCTCAAACGCTGATGATGTGATAAGCTGAATGTAACCAAACCCTTATCTGTTGATGGCGTGATAGGCTGAGCTCCTAACGGGGTTGACAGCGTAATCCAGCGCGGGGAGCTCGTCAAAAACTGCCAGTGTACTGAAAAAGGCCAGTTTCAACACAACCAGACAAGTAGTTGTGCAAAAAAATGAGCCAGCAACACTTCCCCCCCCTCACGGTGAATTATAAGTGATGACACGGGACAAAGAAACCATTGTTGACTGGTAATGTAAACACGAAGAGACACCGAGCTCCAGGGCTTTAATGATATCCAAATGACTCCAATTCAGATTCATACAGCCCTGGGATTATGTAACGTGCTACATGAGTGTTTTTCTCCGCTTCTTTCTGGTCCTGCATTCTTTCGACGGTTGAGAGGAAAAGTACAGCCACTTAAGTCCCTGGATCAGGGCTCCATTTCACAGTGGTGCATTTTTTGAGACACTTAATTATGGCTTTATGTGGGGAGCAATTTGATGGGGCTATGGAGGCTTCCAATTTTAAATAGTTACTTTCCATCCTTGGCACGCTTCAGGAGAACATGCACGCGCGCGAGCAAGCAGGATGCTGATGATTCGTACACAGAATTCATAGCCTTACCTCATCAGGAAGACCTTCTCAACATCCTTTCAACCCCCAGATTTAATCTGAGCCCATAATTGCCGCTTTGTCATTGACTGGTTAGTGACATCATCACTGCAGACGAGACCTTCAGGACTTTGGGTTGCCAGAGAGGCACAAGAACTGGCTCGGAGAGCAAATGTTACCCGTGTTATGGTCGCAAATTTCAGGAACACGATGGTTTTTTGGAAGCGCGCTGCGTTCGTTATGGAAAGTGGAGTGGGGGGCCTGTGGTGGTGGTGGTGATGGAGATGTGGGGGCTGGATTTGGTGGGGTGGTGGTGGTGGTGGTGGGAGGCTACAAAGACAATTTCCTTTTTGCTCTCATTGGCATGACTGTCTGCCGCCTCTAGCCTTCATGGAGGTCCTTAATTGAGATCACTTGTACATAAAAATAGGAACAGAAAAGGAACTTTTGTGGCTTGTGAGGGGGAAAAGAGGAATAAAAAGACTGGTAATATGTGACAAAGGCTCCCATTAAAATACCCGTAACACTGAAGTCAAGTATAGGAGATGGAGGGCCATCGCCATGGTGATGGCTCTGAGATTTATCGTTTCCTTGACTTGAAGTACTGTGTTAGTGTGCGACTAGTTCTGTATCAGTTCACTTCCCCCGCATGAATTGTGTGCGTTGAAAAACGTGTCACTGTAATATTTTGATGAGGCCTACTTATAACCAGCATTTTGCAGCGGATAGAAATACATTTTTTTATCAATATCAAGGAAATGATAAATAGCATGTATATATGAATTGAGTTTGTGTGTATTTTTACCTGCTGCTTGCAAACCTCTTTGCATATTGAGGTAACGATAGCAAAAGTAAGCTGTCCAATCATGTTACGAACATATCGACAAAAACATACCTACTATCATTTATACATTTAACATCACAAAATACAGATTTATTAAAGATTTATATTTTTAAGTTTTTAAGATATTTAGGGCCAGATTTACTAAACAGGGCAAATTAGCATTAGAGCGCAATTCCATAAAAGCACCGTTGGGAGGGGAAAATTCTGTGGGTGATTTGCTAACAATGCGCACATTAAAGAACGCAGGCAGCCAGATCATTTCCATAATGACCAGCGCAATCTACCTAGAGCAACGCAAATTATCGCCTGCTTTAAGACATGCTTTTTTTGGGGTGCTAAAGAATGACGCAAATACCAGTAATTTGACGAGCGCAAACATTAGTAAATCGCATTGCGTGATTCATTTTAATACTCTCCTCCCATAAATTTTGCGTCTGAAAGGAAAACTCCTACAAATGCATATTCAATAAGATCAGGCACAAAAATACCGGTGTCCACTCCTTTTCAGCGCTAATTCTTCACTGCGCGTCTTTAGTAAATCCTGACTATTTAAATGCCAAAAGTTTGTAAATAAGTTTGTTAACGCCTGTTAGTAAATCTGGCCCTGAGTTTACTGGTCTAGAGATGCAAGCGGATTTTTTTGTGTGATTCTTTCTGCCTTTTTCATAGTTTTTACATAGTCTTTGTCACTTTGAGTCATCAAATCATTGAATAGATTCATTCAAAACACTGAATGATTTAATGACTTACTCATAAAGGCTATCAGTAGTTTTGTTTCTGAATAAATCAGTGTTTTGAATGAAGCAGTTGATCGAATGATTCAGTGGCTTACTCATAAAGATGGTCTATAGTTTTGATACTAATTGAATCAGTAGTTTGAATTAATCGACTGACTGAATGATTCAACGGCTCACTCATAAAGATGCTCACCAGTTGTGTTCCTGAATGAATCAGTGTTTTGAACAAATTGGTCGATCTAATGATCCAATGGCTTACTCATAAAAACTGTCACTAGTTTTGCTACTGAATGAATGAGTGTTGTAAATGAATCGAATGATTGAATTATTCAATGGCTCACTCGTAAAAGACAGTCACTAGTTTTGTTTTTGAATGAATCAGTGTTTTGAACAAATCAGCTGATCGAATGATTCAATGGCTCATTAATAAAAATGGTAACTAATTTTGTTTCTGAATGAATCAGTGTTTTGAATGAACCAGTTGGTCAAATGATTCAACAGTTCACTCATAAAGACTGTCAGTAGTTCATTCACTGACTCCCTGAATGAACTGAAACACTAGTTCATTCAGCAATGCCATAACTGTGTGTTGCTCGGAGAGGCACAATGGTTAATTCTGCTTGGAATAAAATTAAAAATAAAATAAAATGAAAAGTAACTGTAATGGGCAATACTGTGTAATGCAAGTTACTCAATATTGACTTGTTTATTAAACTAAAAAAAGTATTATTACTTAAGAGGTAAAATACTGCCTTTTTGGGCACTGTTTCTGTTGTTTTATCATCCAAAACCTCACAATACCTAAAATAAAACATTCACCCTACAAAAGGGATCTTCCCTTTACATGCATAGGTTAGGGGTTGCATTTCCAACTGATATCTACTGCTGTGTAATTGAGCGAGTGTGGATTAGTGATTTATTCAGCAGAGCCTGAGGAATAATCAAGGGATCAGTCTATAGCAGACCCTCACACCAGGCACTCCTGGACGAGGGTCGGGTATCACTTCTGTACAAGAGAGTGCTTATTTTGGACCAGATTAACCTTGAGAATTCCACCTCACACTTTCCTCTTCCGCTGTGGATTGCACGGCTCTACATCCTCTCTGAAACGGCCCGGTTAGTTGAAAAATATTTATAGTTATTACGCCGTTCTCATGTATCCACAGTCAGTTAGTTCTATTTTGTGTGCAAGGTAAAACTAATAGCAGATTTATGTGGGGGGATTTCACTTCATCCCGCAGTAGATTGAGGATGATTTATTGACTGTATATATGAACTACTGATGGATTGAGTAACTGGAGGACAACCCAAACCAGGCAGGTATCCAGAAAGCAACTCGCAAGGGAACTATCGCCTATCACCTCGCTGCTGTACAGCTCTGGCTTTATTTCGCTGTTTGGATGCAGGAGGGCTCGTGCTCAGGTGTTTAAAATAGAAAAAGTCTGGCTGAAAGGAAAAAAGAGAAAGTCGGGATATTACAGCAGCTGCAAAGAGTTGCTTTCTCTTGAACGTAAACCTTAGGAAAGTGGTAAAATGTAACCTGGCCATATGTGCACAGCAGTGGATTAAATGAATTATTCCAGAACGTCAAAAGTCTATGGAACCAGGTGATTTGCTTGGCTACTGGTTTGATATTTCTTTTGCATAAAAATAAGGCTGCCATTGTTTGCTCAAAATTGAATCATTCTCATGGGGAGCAAACCTGTCCAGCTTTCTATTCTTTCAAGACATTTCAACTAGCCTTGGTCGTTCCCGGTGCTTAAAAGAAAATGGTAACACAACCCAAAAACCTAAGTTTAAAAAAGAAAAGGTTTAGTCTTCCCAGTCTCCGACTTTCGTGATGGTTACGGCAATAGGCTAAATGTGATAGCAGGGAGGTAATTGAGAGAAAATGCTACTGCAAGTATAGGGTAATGATACTGCCACAATGACTTTAGGGTTTGGGAATATTTTCTTTCGGAACCGACTCCAGCCTGCAAAGATTATATTCATCCTCTTTGAACTCTCTCACAATGTTACAGCACTGGAAGTTGATTGAATGTGTTTAAATGGCCAAAAAAGTAATAGGTTCTCAACACGCAGACATCTCTTTTTATATCCACAGCAAGATAAAAAAGTTCTTGTGTCACTTTGGATCAATTTAATGTGTCCTTGCTGAATAAAAGTATTAATTTCTTTAAAAAAAAAAGTCCCTAAACATTTTAAATGACATATACTTTTACGTCTTTATTGAACATTTCAGAGTGCTTTATGGGATTGGTTTCACTGATGGCCTCACCAAAATATTAATTCCCTGTCTGCGCAAAAATGACGTGGATATTCTCGAAGGCACCCCTGAAGATGATACACAAGTGAACGTGTTCCAATAGATTGAAATGTTTAATGACTTTTGCAGCTCTTTTCATGCAGCTACACTGAAACTACAGTAAATGCAAAAGTCTTTGCTTCATGCAAAAGTTGGAGCAATTTTTCTGCAGCAGCCAAAATGTGCACTACATTTTGAAATCTAAATGATATCTAATTTAGGGTGTTGAACCAAACTCAGAAGAAATTCAGTTCGTGAAGGAACATTTGACTGACTTCCCGAATCCCATTGGGAGAATTTATATTATTGGTAATCGCTGCACTTTAGGAGAGATACGCCTGTGGTTTGCCCGCGACATACCAGTGCAATCTAGACATTTTCAGAATTGAACAAAATGACTCTCCGGCATTTAATTGCAGGGATCTCAGATGTCTCAAATTCACTGTATTGTATTCCTCTTTTTATTTAACTCCTAAACTGGAAGGGTTAAACAACAATAAAACGTCTGAATTATAAGAATTTGCTAAGCCTTACAGCATGCAAAATTGTGACTTTTTGAAATGCAATATTTATTCTCTACACCTCATGATCATTTTATTAACATTATTCATAAAAAATATAAAATTTAATATTTTATATTTAGTATTTAATAAATAAATCGTGAAATAGCAAAACTTACTCCAATAATCTTTGCTTTACAATGTTAATTTTTTTTTTTCTCAATAAAGATGCTGTGACTGGGGCAAAAATGTAATTATCCTCGTGAAGATCTCCTCTAGACATCAAGATCTTGATCTAAATGTGCAACACATCTAAGTCTAATTAAATCAACATAAGTTACTTTAATGATTAAAAACCCTGGAGGCCATCCAATTACACTAATTATACATGTTTATTGTGTAACTGGCTTCAGGGCCAGACTCTTTATAAAACACCAATTTCACCAATCAAATGGAAATAAATCACACAACAAAACAGAATACGGTGAAAACTTTCTGTACTTTAAAAACAGTAGCCTCCTATGAACTTCCCCTTAAGGAACAATAAATCAATGCTTCTCAACCCAACGTGAGCAAGTCTGTTCTGATTGGCTTGGAGACATAGAGATAACAGCAAAAATAAAACACTAAAAGCAAATGATATGCAAATGTGAATTTTCCTATTCAGTATGTCGTTTTTTCTTTCTTTTTTTCCCCACATATTTCACTGATAACATTAGCTAAACATTGTGAAAAAAATAAATACATACTTTACTACAACATGTTAGGTTCTGAAATAAAACCAGTTGAGAACCACTGCTCTAAATAATGTCTAAACCTGAAAAAAAAAACACAACAAAATTTTTTACTCGCAATTCTGAGAAAAAAACTGCGAGATGTAATGTCAGAATTGCAAGATATAAGTTCAGAATTCTTAATTTTTTCTAACAATTATGAGTTTACAATTCTGCCCATTTTATTTTTAGAATTCTGAGTTTACATCTCAATTCTGAATTTTTTTTGTTTGTCAAAATAAAAAGGTAACTTTTTATCTCAGTGACTTTTTATCTCAGAACACTTTTTCTCTCAATTGCGAATTTATATTTCACAATTACGATTTTTCTTATATGTTGAGTTTATACGTTGAAATTGCAAGTATAAATGTACAAACTGCTTGTTATAAATTTGCAAGTTGCGAGTTAACATGTAGAACTGACTTTTTCAAAATTCTGTATAATTCTGTTTAATGTTTTCGCCGCAGAATAAAAAAAGGTAAATGCGACCTTATCACACAGCACCTTTTTTTTTTTTTTTGCAATTTCGAATTTATACATCACAATTCTGATTTTTCTTCTCAAAAATGCAAGTTTATATCTCACAATTGCGAGTTACAAGCTTGCAAATTGCAAGTTACAAGCTTGCAATTAGTTAATGAGTTAATATCTCGCAATTCTGAGTTTAATTCTCAAAATTCTGAAAAAAGGTTTGATTTGTGAGATAAAAAGTCAGAGTTAACTTTTTAATTTTTAATCCTATGGCAGAAACACATTTCCATAGCATGTAGACCCAAACACACAAAGAAATGCATGCACTTAGCATGATGACACATCACCACAGGGTCGTGCTGAAGGCAAAGAACAGTAAAGATCTGACTCTGTTAGACTTGGGTTAACCGTACTGTAATTCTGAAGCCCTGAGGAGTGTCCCAGTGGCCATTTGGTTGCTGTTTACCAGCGAGATAAATTCCACTGTCCCTGAAGGGGAAGGTCATGGGCAGCGCGTGGGCTGAGTGTGTATACCGGTGGTCAAGTGTAGGTTGGTATGAACATGTGGCTAGAGCGTGTTCACATATATGTGGGATTGTTTTAAGGACTATTTGAATACAGATGAGAACAGGCTGCTTTGTTTCCACACAGGGTCTTCCGGCCGTTTGTTTCTCAATTCATTGTGATTAAAAGAAAATTGTGAAATTGCAAAGCAACATGATGCCCGTGAGAAAAACAGTAAGATCAAAGGCATCTTTATAAGCTACAATATTTGGTGAGATCTTCATGTTTTCACACTCTAAGACAGTTTTTTTTTAAATTTTTTTTTTTTTTTTTGTACTAACAACAATTACCACTTTAAATACGCTGTTCCCGCAGTTTATTGCTTTTTAAGTTGTGATTAATTTGAACTTTGGCACATAACGAATGACAGACCAAAATATGACTGAAGAAAGCGCATTTATGTATGTCAAGTATAATTTTCCCAGACAATATTGCCTTTCTTCTAAAGAAAAAAATGACATTAAGAAGAAAAACACTGGCTTGAGAATTCTGCTGTCAGTTAAATGCCACCATTCTTTCTTTGAAGTGCATTTTCTCACAGAGAGTTTCTGTTGTCACTAAGAGTTTACAACAATAGCTGGGTTTCCATCCACATATTTTTATGCAAATTTTGGGATGCTGCATAAAAAGCTTGCATAAAAACACCAAGACATCAAAAAAAAAAAAAAAAAAAATCCCTTGAAGACAAACTACGATGGAAACATTTGACCAAATGCTGCATGCTGCTCTGTTCACAAATTGATTTTGTAATATTACAATTTTTCAAGAAAATATATCTGCAAGTTACTGTATTTGGTGAAGAGTGAGACCAATCCCATAAAATAATTTTCCAAAAAAAATATTAAGCAGCACAACTGCTGCACAAATATTTCTTGAGCAGCAAATCAGCATATTAGAATGATTTCTGAAGGATCATGTGACACTGAAGAGTAATGATGATGAAAATTCAGCTATGCATCACAAGAATATATTACATTTTAAAATCTATTCAAATAGAAAACAGTTAATTTAAATGGTAATAATGGTTCACAATATTACAGTTTTTACGGTATTTTTGATCAAATATATGCAGCCTTCTAAAAATCTAAAAAATCTAACCGACCCCAAACTTTTGACTGGCATCCTATGAGTTTCTATCACAGAACATTACAAATAAGCCACTTCTAAAGTTTGATCCTTAGAATGCCCTCTTAGTAGCCAGTTGACAGCAGCTCACTAGCTTTTGGAACAGAGCTGATGTGAAAAAAAACAAAAAAATTACAATATGCTTTAAATCCTCTGGGAAGTTTCTTGTTAAATCAGTGTTTTTGCCATTCTCTCGCCTAAGAGAAGAGACATTCCATTTCCCACATACACATCAAAACAACATAGAGACATGCACGCCTACCAACAAATCAACTAATGTGCTGTAATTACATGTTACCGCTTTGAAGTGCCTAGTATTTGCTGCCCGTGCATATTTACCCTTACTATTCAAAGAACATTAAAGAGCATTTAAAATAAAGCTCAGGAGGACATGTTGGAGTGTAAAGGCCTGTCCTGTTTGACTGAAGTTCAAAGTGCTGTTTTGAAGACTTTAAAGGGCTTTCTCTCTATATCCCGCATGAATACGTGTTGAGTAAAAGTCAATTGAGAGCTGAAAAGAAGATCCCAGCCCCATGCATGGATTTCCCAGGACACTGCTAACGTGGCATCAAAGGCATTTACCGAATGCAATGCCAAGGTGTGCGCTCTCCTTCTCTCTCTCTGGGCTTTGTGCCGCGTGCATATTTCATTTCGGCCTTTGTGAAAGTGTGTGTGGGCCACCAGAAACCTTTGTGTCCGGTGCGGGACGCAGCACAGGTGGCATGTCAGTGATTCGAGGGGGTTTTTACAACAGATAGGGGCCTTTTGTGCCGAGTGTGATTGAGCTATCACGTATAAACGTGTGGGAGGAAACAAGACAAGGGCGATGAAGACGACACAAAGGCCTCCACCGAAGCAGATGGGTGGTGTCTGATCTGGCCGTTTGTCTCCTATGACATACTACTGCGCCAGCTCTGAGGCGCAAGGTGATCCCTTGCCTTTTTTACTTCTTCCTGTTCGTGTCACTGGGCCGCTCAGATTACAGCATTAGGCTTTTGTGGGCGTCCAGAGTCAGGGCTGGCGTCCCAGTGCCAACAAACTACTCTTCAGGTGTGCAACTGATCCATTTAACACCTCTACTCTTAAGGGGGTGTATGGGATGGTAATTGAACCAAATTAAGAGATGGTACCTGTTGCATCGTGACGCTATATGTCCAGCCTTTGTCATTTCCGGCGCTCAGTCTGTGCATATGCTGAGACCGTGACAAAAGAGATCGGTTTCATGCTCTTCAGCTGTATGACTAAGTGCATTAATCAAATTACCTCTTCCTTTTCTCATTCATCAGTTCCTACCAGCTTCATCTGGAAGATCAAAGGCCGGTGTCCGACACTATAATACATCCCACCCATGTTAATCAAAATTTAACAAGCGTTATTTATTATTTATCTATCTAATTCATTATTTATTAACCTATTTATCTCATGAGAAACTTAAATTTCGGACACATATAATCATCACATAATTTCAGCTGACTCATTTCAGTGGTGTTTGTAAAGTCAAGTCAAATTATGAAAAGTGCTATACAAATTGATTTATATACAGTAGCGCTTTTCATAATATGCATCGTTTCAAAGCGTGGTTTGGACTTCTGAAATGGAAATGAATGTTACATTTGCATCTGATGTTTTCATCAACACCATTTATCTAAGCAGCCAATGCTTTAATATTTTGGTGAAAATTCTATTGTCATTTACTCACCCTCCAGTTATTTCAAACCTGTATGACTTAAACATAAAAGAAAACATTCTGAGTAATGCTGATGTTCAAACAACATCAGACCCCATTGACTTTCATTGTACAGATAAACATATCTCAAAATGTCTTCCTTTATATTCCAAAGAAGAAAGTAAGTCATACAGGTTTGGAACAACATTGAGTTAATATTGACAGAATGAACATTTTGGGGTGAACTATCACTTTAACATCTTTTTTATAAAACCAAGTCACATTAAAAACTCAGTTCTCAAGTTTAAACATTTTTAAACGCTTTTTAGTTTGTTTAAAAAAATATTAAAGAACATTAAAATGCAATATTCTAACAATATAATGAGTCAATCATAAAGATTAAAAGAACATTGACTGCAATTATAACACTGACATGGTAATCGGCCAATGTCGTGGCACTGCTTCCTGTCATGTGACTTTTCTCTTTTTCACTTTTCAATTCAAACTGCACAAACCAAAAGAAAGAAAGAAAGAAAGAAAGAAAGAAAGAAAGAAAGAGAAAGAAAGAAAGACAGACAGAAAGAAAGAAAGAAAGAAAGAAAGAAAAAGAAAGAAAGATTATGGATAATGACCCTACATTTTTAGCAATATATACATCTGGCTGTGCTTGTGAAGCATATTGTATGTATAATTATCCCATGGTAGAAGTTATAATTTAGTGAGAATGTAAGTGAGATAGACAGATAGATTCAGCCTCACTTTCAGAATTTTATTGATATTTGTTACTGATTTTTCATTCGTTATTTTGGTTAAAGAATTAATCAGCAGTGATTAAGGAGATTGTAACCTCAAAGTCCTTTCATAAAAGATGTAATTTAGACACAAAGCTCTACCTGACTATTAATAAATGAATCCACCCAAAGGACCATTCAATATCCAAAAATTGCTGTCAAAATTACATGTTTGCTCGCCAGCTACAATTAAATAGCACTAAATGAATATGGCTTTGATGATATTTTTAGATGGTCCTCTCCTTCACAGAAGCTGCAGCTCAGGGTCAGAGATTTTCCCCTCGCTTCAATTACCTATTGATGAGAGGGCTTCCCTGCTCGGGCACTGCTTTGGAAAAAGAAAGTCTGGTTTGCTTTTAAGATGTCTCAGGAATGACGGCGGGCGGTGGGATCTGAGCAGACGATGCATGCAACAGAAGCTGCCTTTTAATACTCGCCTGATGCTGCTCTCAAATTATTTGGGATTCTTGGATTCTCTGGAATGCTTATGGACTTTGAGTCCTTAGAGTCTCCAAACCGTCTTCTTTTCTTTCATCAGTCTTAGTTTTTTTTATTTTTAAATGTCTCCCTTACATTTTTGCTAAATGATAATTGCTACCATGGGATAATTGTCAATACTGTATAGCTCGGTTTTGATAATGAGCAATAAAATATGCCCTGGAGAAACCTAGCGAGTCTGTCTCATGCCACACATGTAGACAATTACTCCACACCCATCTGCCATTAGGCTGCGTTACAGAGAATGTTTTCTACTTAATTAAATCCAAATCTCTCAATAGTGGAGCCTGAATGAAATATAATGTGTCTGTTTGGGTCTGGTTTCTTTTCTGCTGCCTTCTTCACTGGTAGTGATATCTATCAGATCACAATAACATGAAAAGTTTAAAAGTTTCTCATTTTAGATTAGTTAAAATATATCAAATTTATTCATTAAATATATTGCAAATATGTAAACTGTTGAATGCAACAGTCAACAGTCAAATTGATCAAAATGTGTTTAGCACACACAATTTAAACTTTACAGAGACCTCAATGCTTTTTAAAAAAAAAAAAAAATAATATTAGTAAGTTTAAAATTAACCTTTTATTTTAATCATATTTTTCTATGTTCTTCTGACCTGATCAAAATCTATCAAGCAGGTAACATAAAAATTTGAGTTTAAATTTGAAATTACAAAGTCACAATAAAACTTAAAAATTAAAAAAATTAAAATTGGCATCATTAAAAACATACTGTAGAAAAATGCTATAAAATAACTTTCTTACATTTACTCATGTTTTATATCTGGGATCTTTAAAAACACACATAGAAGTAAATTCTTTCATGAAGGACATATGAAGCAAGTTGTCAAGTTGAAATAATTTTTTTGAGCTATCAAACAGGATTGGTTGTCTCTGATATCCCAAAAAGATCATGAGGGTTTAAACAGATATGGAACCAGAATGCAATTATCCACCAAATATAACATGATGCTTTAAATCAAAATATGGCTACTTTAAAACACTTGCAAAATCACTGCAAAAAAAAATATATATATATTGCAGATCACTGAGAATTTAAGCCAAGCATCTACTGTACCTCTCTTAATAAAACCACACAGAAACTCAACAAAGTGAGGGTCTCAGGTGGGCTTTTACTATGCATCTGCACATATCTGCACAAACCACAATCAAGACATGCTGCCCTACAGCAGGCGCTAAGCTTTTCCCGTCCCATTCTCATCCTGGTCTAGTCTCACCCCTGGGAGCATGCCGAGGGTCAGAGGTTAACATGCTAATAGAAGGCACTGATTGCTGCAAGTGGCTCTCGGGTTTGTGTACGGCTGAGAACAGCACGCATGCTGAGGGAACAGGCCTCACACAGCTGTGTTTGGAAAGCAGACTTTCAGACTCGAAAACGGCTTTACAACATTTCTCTTGGAGGATTCGGCAAAACCCATACATCAGAATGAATGGGCTCTCTTACTTTTTCTCCATGACATGAGAAAGTCAGATTTTTTTATGCACAGTATGGATTTGTGCTTGCCTGTTAGTTAGTTTTATAAAATTTCTATATAAATATAGTATATGAATATAGTATTTCTGCTCAGCATGAGGTGTCAACAAACATTAATAAATTATATAAAAAAAGAAATTAATTAAAAATATATATACATATATATAGTCTGAGAAAGATGCATAGAAAAGATGTGCACACTCTATTTTGAATTAAATACATTTTGCAAAGAATATCTAGTACATTTCTCAACTTTTGAAGATTTTATGGTGACTTTCTCAACTGTAACCCTTCTGGGCATCCAGCATGTACACACCCAAAAACCTAACAGTTAATATCAAACATTCACTTAGTTGCTTTTATATTAGGTTTCACACCCCTGCATTTTGACGCACATCCCAAAAAGCATGCATTACACCGAAAATGACACTCCAGCTCCCGATCTTCCCTACATCGGTTCCTGCACGCAGTTAGGCTTTCCGATGGCTGGCCTAGCCGAATGTTTGTAAACATCAACACATGATTGTTGCCTCTCAAAACGCAGATCCTTATTATACGCTCTACCGCATGGTCAAAAACAGAGTGAAAACCTCGGGCACTTACCCCAGAAGAAGTTCTGCTGACATGGGGTCACAGAACTAAAGAGGCTGTTGGATGCCATGGTCGCCCAAATTTTGCTTCTCTGCGGTTTTCGTGACCCTTGACGCCTCTTAGGTTGAGAGCGAGCGGCGTGCCAGGGGAAGATGCAAAAAAGGAAAAAACATCCACAAGAAATGCGTTTTTGTATCAACTATTTTCATGACCACAAGTAATGACCAGTTCTGGTTTAGGAAAAAATGCAAAAATCTGTCGCCTTATTGGACAGCACGGAGTCAAGCTCGCTGCAGAGGACAGTGCGGTCGAAGCGTACTTACTGGTTGGTGCGGTCCTCAAACCTGAAGTTGACCGGCGACAGTTAACCATTTAAGCGCCGCCGTGCAAAAATCCAGAGCCGAACTTTTCTGTGGTTCTGTGGTTGCTCAGGAGGTGAGCGGAGCCTTCACACAAACCCAAAGAGGCACGAGCCTTTAAAAAATCTTTTTTCTTTCCCTCAGAACACTGTCACTGGAGAAGCAGGGTCACATGCTCGTGACATCACTGGAGTCGTGTGGGCCAACTTTTTTCCTTGCTCTGTTTTCCTTCTTATGGAGACGCATGGTTCGCCGGCTCTTCCTGGCACTGGAGAGGGAAGGGGTGGGTGTGATGCTGCCGCTCACCCCTCGTGAGTCATGAGGCTTCGGAGGGGGGCGTGAATGCCGAGTGTCTCCCTCTCCGCATATGCACACTCGCGCTTCTCTCCCTGCTGCTCTCTTTCTACCTCTCCATCCTCTTGCAGCCTGTCTCCACTGACCCTGAGGTGATGTGAGGAGAGCTGCTTACACTGCGGAGGTGTGCGTCTCTTCTTTCAGTTTCTTACTCATAAAGACCCAACATATGCCTGGCACCGTGCATCTCTCTCGGTATGTGTGTGCGTGTGCGAATGAGTTGGCCTCTCTGTTCTCCAAATGAGGGATTCCTGTAAGAGGTGATACATTATTCGGTACCTGACAGCCGGGTGCGTGAAGAAGAGCATGTGACAAACCACTATCACGCTCTGACTCACTGGTTTCACACGGCACGCAGACGTTTGCCTGGCAGTGGCTCTGGGCGGCTCTGTGATCCTGCTTGTAGGTATTTGTTTAAACAGATCAAGAATGCTGTCGTTAGAATGTATCAAAAGTCTGGAATGTATGGAATGTGTCAGATATTTAATTTTCAGCGCAAAGTTAACCTCCTTGCACAAAATGATTTTCTTGTTTTCCAGTACAAATATCTAAACATTCTTAAATCAAGATACATTTACTTGAGAAGCAATATATTTAAGATATATTGAAAAATGTATCAAAATGAAGTGAGTTCTAGTGCTGCCAAACGATTAATCATGATTAATCGCATCAAAAATAAAAGCTTTTGTTTACATAATATATGTGTGTGTAGTGTGTATATTTATTATGTATATATAAAGACAGCATATATTTTGAAAATATTTACTTGTATTTACGTGTATATATTTATATTCATATAAATTATATCATATATAAATATATTTAATATATAAACGTAACATTTTTCTTAAATATATACATGCATGTATGTGTATTTATATATACATAATAAATATACACACTACACACACGTATATTATGTAAACAAAAACTTTTAATTTGGATGCGATTAATCGCGATTAATCCTTTGACAGCACTAGTTTATACTTAAAAGAAGAAAAAAATAAGCCAGTGGGTCAGAAAAATAAACTTAATTACATAAGTTCTTACCGAGACTCGACCCGAGACCCGAGCGGGTTCGGGTCCAAAACTTCTACGAGTACCTCGGACACGGGTCGGGTTCGGTATTAGTAGCCTCGGGTCTCGGGTAATTAAAATAAATGTGCTTTTCTCAAATGGATCCGATTAGACCCGAATTCTTTTAAACTTTCCCGGATGCGTAGCCTACTTGTGCGTTCCTGTTAAGTTCACTTTTGAGAAACGCATGTAAAAAAGGAACATACGTTTTTAACCTCAGAAATCCATCTTATAGATATGAGATCCCTCAGGAAATCCACTCACTTCATCACGCTTCGTGTCAATGCAAGGCTTTTCTTTTTTGTGTGCAGAAGCCCTTCACCGGAGATGAGGTAAATAACATTGCAGACAAAACTAACAAATCCATGATTTATAAACCTATCGATTTAATTTTTATAAAACTATCACGTTTATATTTCAAATCCACTGGTTACAATTGAATGCCAAACTCAGAAATAACATGCATCCATCAGGCAGGCAAAAATATAAAGTAATAGGCTAATAAGTAAATAAACTGAATGAAAGTAAGGGAGCAGAGGCCAAATCAGTCAGCAGGACCCCAGGATTTTTCCGGACCGTTGCGGGGCTGCATGCTGTGCACACGTCAATGATGTTTACGTTCGGGTCCAGTCGGGTTCAAAAATAAATGCGGTCGGGTGGGGTCGGACTCGGGTCTAATTTCATCGGGTCTGTCTCGGGTCGGGTTTGTCTTTTAAAAAAAATAATTTATGCATGTCGGGTTCGGGTAAGAAGTGATTCGGGTTAATTCGGGTTGGGTACGGATTTTAGGACCCGAGAAGACCTCTAGTTCTTACCCCACTGGCAGATACTTGTTCTTGTTTTAAGCATAAAGTCACTCATTTTGCTTATCAGGTAAATTTTTCTTGATTTAAAAATGTTTTGATATTTACTATTTTACAGCAAAAATACAGAGCAAGAAAATAATGTTTTTGCAGTGTACAGTTCCAGTGTCGGGAGCTAAAGTTATAGCATAACAATCGCTCAGTTTGTCCAAAACAGTGTAGTTTTTCCACTAACACATAGTGGTGTTACATGACAAAATGAGACATTGCTGGTTTATGCGTCACACTGTTTTGTGCATGCAGCTCAATGAAGCAGTTTAAAAGGATTCACAAACTCCCTGTGCTGCATTGCATTTCTACTTTTGAAATGAAATAATTTGGTAAGTTCTAGCTTAGGTTTAATGCAGTATAGATATGTCAGTACCCTTGCAGTGTAGCAAACTACTTTAAAAAGGTATTATCTGGAGTTTAAGTTTGTAGCTTGGCAAGGTAAAGCTACAAAGTTACATGATAAACATATAAGATAAGCTTATAAACAATGGTATTGTATTGCTTGCATAAAATGATGTGACATATGGACTTGTTGGGGGAAAACATCTATATCACCACAATATACCTTAAAGGACTTTCAACTGAATATTTAAATGCTTCAGAAAGTGAAACACATTCTACAGTTTGAATAATAGGTTTAATTTATTATTTGTTTTTGCTATGTTAATTATGAAAGGCATTAAACATTATCCAGGCATACCCAGCGGCTCAAAGCTCATTACCAATTCTTGTGTAAATATTTTTTTTCCCTTTCTTCACACCCACATCACCAATGCATTAAACTAATTTAAATATTAGCATTGTCTCTTATAACTGAATGCATCTAAATGTGACAATGTGCTACTTATTGGTAACACAAAAACCCTTATTATTGTCACCTGATGTCATTAAATGTTGATGAAAAAGAATTCAGACATACACTACCATTCAAAAGTTTGGGGTGTGTAAGATTTTTGTTTTCCTTGTGCTCATCAAAGCTGCATTTATTTGATTACAAATACAGTAAAAAATGGTAACGGTAAATAAATATGGTAATATAATAATTATTAATAATAATAAACATAGTAAAAATGGTAATGATAATATATAAATGGTATAATAATTTGGAAATATTTGAAATATCTTTACAATTTTTAAATAAATGTTTCCTATTTGAACATATTTTTAAATTATTTATTCCTTTTGATGACGAAGCCAAATTTTTAGCATCATTACTCCAGTCTTTAGTGTCACATGATCCTTTAATCATTCTAATATGCTTAGTTGCTGCTTAAAAACATATTGTTATTAATGTTGAAAACATATGTGCTATTTAATATTTGTGGAAACCATTATACATTTTTTTTTTTACGATACAGGATTTTTGATAAATAGAAAGCTCAAAGGAACAGCTTTTACTTGAAATAGAAATCTTCTGATTCACGATTATTGCTGAATAATAACATGAATAATAGTATTAATTTCTTTCAAAAAAAAGAAAAGAAAAAAGAAATCAATCTTTTTTCAAAATCAATCAAAGTTCCCCCCATGTTACGATAAATATGTTTGAATTAATATTCAATTTGTAATTTAATTATCTTTTTTTTTCCAAACTGTTTTCCCCACCAAGTCATTCGAGGCAGTTAATTTTAGATATAATATTAAAAATCTGCAAATGAATACCATATAATGAAGGACCAATTTGGCAGGCAGAATGTTTTCAAAATGTTAAAAATAAATTTGCAATAACACAGATCATATATATATATATATATATATATATATATATATATATATATATATATATATATATATATATATATATATATATATATATATACACACACACGCATTAAGACTTGGCTCGATATCCTGCCCGTAGCCATAAGAAATGAACAGGCAGGTACAGTGATTTAGTTTAACAGGCTACATCTGTAAAACGCCAGGCTAGTTTACACTGTGGCCGCCTCTGAATTAACATGCTTTTATAGGAAACAAACACCACTTGCAAGCAGTTCCTGTTGGCAGGAGCTACAAATACAAATATTGAGCATCGTTGAAGGTGGGGATCTACTATATTAAGATGATCCGCCGTATTACAGAAGAGAGGGACTCGTGAAATACTATTCGGCCTCTAGAAAGTCCATGGCACATACAAGGAGAGAGAAACTCAATATGTGAAGTAATATTTCCAAAAGGATGTTTATATTTGATGTGAATTGTTCGGTATGGTCTGTAAGGTATAATTTGAATGAAAGTAGATATTTTTCTTTTGCCGTCCAATGGTGAGTCTACATCTTCCAGTGACCTAGAAGGCCTTTCTTGTGGTGTCTGCTCGACTGTTTTTGGAGTTGCAGCTTGGAAGGAAAATAAAAATCGCCCTCAGCGTAGGATTGGGGGAGGGGGTTTGGGTGGGCAGAGGGGATGTTTAACATCGAATGGCACTCTTACAAGTACAACATGCATTAAAAATAACTCCTAGAGCTGAAATTAAATCAAAATTGTTGAATGAAAGAGTAAAAAAAAAGTCAAGAAACAGCGAAACAACATTATTTTGCTAAAGAAGATATTTTAGTTTGGTGGCCTAACCACTGCAAACTCAAGCAATTTCTTACTCTCTGCCATTTTAATCAAGAATCCCATCCAGGATAAACACGAGTCTACCTACACAGCAGTTCAAAACGCCAGTCTCTGGGGAACTTCAGATGATTTCCAAAGTTTCCTTCGCAAGTCTAATTACTTGTTGGAGGGCATTAGGAGCTATACCTATGTACATGTAAATCCATCTATTTTCCTTCTTTGTGATTTATGAATGGCTTTACATGTCCACTGAAGGCATACAGACATACATTTACAGAACTCTCTAAGCATAAGAATCACAAAAGAAGTCAAAATGTCATGATACATACAGATAATTGTGAATTAATTAATATGAAAAGGCTTAAACAGATAATAGAATGCTTGGGGAAACCTGTTTGAAAACAATTAGCCTATTATTATTTTTTTTTATGTTTCTAATGGGGTAAAATTTACACAAATCAGCTTTTTTAACATTAAAATCAGTAATATTGTGAAATATTATTACAATATCAAATAACTTTATTTTAACATATTAAAATGTTATTCCTGTGATGCAAAGCTGAATTTTCAGCATCATTACTCCAGTCTTTAGTTTCACATGATCCTCAAGAAACATTTATTATTATTAATGTTGAAAACGGTTGTGCTGATTATTATTATTTTATAATGTAACTTTTGATGAATAAAAAGTTTGAAAGAACAGCATTTGTTTAAAATTGAAATACTTTGTCACATTAAAAATGTCTTTACTGTCACATTTGATCGTTTGAATGGTGTATGAGGACTCATTAATCAGAATAAATCAGAATTAAGTTAATATATTGCTTAAAAAAAGCCTCTAAATGAAAAATTTAAGATACTTCTATCGCTTTTAGAAGTCAATATATTGTGTATTTCTATATTATGAACATAAAAAAAATTAACTAATTAATTAACCTAAAGTCAACAGCAATCTATCTCTAGTTGCCAGCCAATACATGCCACTTTTTTCAGATAATTAAAATGTCAAGTTAAAAGATAGATAGATAGATAGATAGATAGATAGATAAGATAGATAGACAGATAGATTAATTGAAAATGCTCACTTTGAGACAGAAACCAGCCTTATATGTCACTGGGTTCTACACTGTGCAGTAAACAATGTGAACAAAAACATCTCTGTGTGCTCAAAGAGTCTTTTGGGTGAGACTGGATGACAGAGCTCTGGCCTCTTCACATGAGAACTGCATTTATGATTGCAGTAAAACAATGAGTCCCATAATCTGACTGAAGCTCCCCATCCTCAACTTTAATGTTTAGAGTTGGAGTTCTATCTGACTCAGTAGTGAGTCAGAGTTGCTGGGTCAAGTCGCCTTTCTCATCTCTGTTTTGTGTTGATCTTTGTGTTTGGTTGCATATTTTTAAACTGCTTTTACTCTTGGCTGATTTAAATTCTAAATCCTGATTCCTGAACTGAAATCAAGACAATTTTTTCAAATTGTGACAACAGAGATTATTAAAATGAAAAAAAAGCATTGTCTCAAATCAAGAACAGAATGTAAACATTGATATGGATATGTATAAAATTCCAGTCATAAAAGAAGTGCACTGCGCTGCAATGCATGCCAGAACTGCGAAGTTATGAACATCTTGCACCTAAAATTAGCAGACATTGTGATTAGAGGTTGAGGTTCAGACACATCTGTCATGATGTTGATGAAATGAATAGTTTGAGGTGGTCTGGGGCAAAACTTGTTTATTCGACATTCTTGTGTACGTGAGTAAACAGTTTGCTGAATCTTCTTTGTACAAATATTTCAATAATGAGTTATGCATATATTGGACCAAAAACAGCCACAAAGCAAAATGCTAAAGAAATCAGCAACACGACAAACCCATAAAAATCTGCAGCCATGTACATTAATATTATTTAATTGGACAACATAAAAATTAGATAACTATCAGATTATATAATTAAAATTAAAAAATGATCTCAGTGAAGGTGATATCATGAAGCTAAAAGTAAAAAAAAAAAAACACTTAAATGAAAACTTTGTCATTTAACTAAATAATTATTGTGCTACACATAAAGAACAATAAAAGACTATTATAATTATTGTAATACAAACTATTGAGAGATGATTCATATAAATCAGTGAATACATTTTTTTAACCTTTTTTTTTTTTTTTTTACTGAAATGTCCAAACAAACCTTTTCCCTAAAACAAACCATCTGAACAAACCAATTCACTTAAATGAGCCAGACTTAGTTCGTTTATAGTATCTTGGAAAGACTTAAAAATAACAGGGTTACTGCCACACAACTTAAAAGTTTACTACTGAATATTAAATAAACAGAACATTTAAAACATTGTGATTGTAGTGAACACTACTGAGTGATGACGAATCAGTGAATCTATTTTGTTAACCATTTTACAGCAATGAACTGTCTAAATGAACCAATTCTCTAAACGAGGGGTGTCAAACTCAGTTCCTAGAGGACTGCAGCCCTGCAGAGATTTGTTCCAACCCTGCTCTAACACACAAAGCATGTAGTTTTCAAATAAGCCTGAAGGACTTGATTAGTTGGCTCAGGTGTGTTTAATTAGGGTTGCATCTAAATTCTGCAGGGCTCTGGCCCTCCAGGAACTGAGTTTGACACCCCTGCTCTAAACCATCTGAACAAACCGATTCACTAAAATTAATCAGACTTTATTCGGTAGTGATAACTTGGAAAAAAAAAAAACTTTAACTGCCACACATCAATATTTTTAGTTAGCAATTCCCATCACTGAAGACCTAAAGATACTTTAAAATATCCACCTTATTTTTAACATGGCCATTTGTAACATGAATGTGCGAATGAGCGTCGAGTTATTTTAATTGTGCAAAAACAGCTGCTTGATATTGCAAACTGGTATTTTTTTTTTGTCTTATTTTAATTCATTATCGTAATGAGAAACACTGGTTTGTAGCGCAAACAGTTTTTTGGGCCACATTTACTAAACTGGTTAGTTCGCAATTCCATAAAAGCGCAAATTCTGCGGGTGATTTACTAACAATGTGCATATTAAAGAACACAGGCAGCCAGATCATTTCCATAATGACCAGCGCAATCTACCAAGAGCAGTGCAAATTACTGCCTGCTTTAAGACATGCTTTTTTTGGACGTAAAAATAATGGCGCAAATACCAATAATTTGATGAGCGCAAATGTTAGTAAATCTTGTTGCCTGATTTATTTTAATACTCTCCTCCCATAAATTTTGCATCTGAAAAGGAAACTCCTACAAATGCATATTCAATAAGGTCAGGCACAAAAATAACATGTGTCCACGCCTTTTCAGTGTTAATTCTTCACTGCGCGTCTTTAGTAAATCCTGACAGTACTATTTTAATGTCAAAAGATGGTTTGCGTTGGCGAAAGCTCTTAGTAAATCTGGCCCTTACCCTTTACTGCACTTCTAGTTATTTACTTATAGTGGCTAATGAATGAGAAAAAAAAAAAAATTCCGCTGTGCAAAATAAGGTGAATACATTTTTCCAGTTTTCATCAAGAGTTTTAAATAATATTTATTGGCCTAAGTGTGAAATGAAAGCTTTAGCGCTATTGATCTAGGGTAAGAGGAACACCACCCATCTTCACCTCGCTACCCATTCTTCATCAAAGAATAGCCGACAGCCTTTGCCTGATTGGTTTGTTACCCTCAGGTCCCAAAGCAGGATCAGCGTCATTTTATTCCGGTTTACTCCCGGGACGCAGACATGCTGAATTCTGTGATGATCGGTGGCTATACTGAATGCTCCCTATTCAGTCATTTTGCCTGTAGTGGTGATTTTGGCCCGAACCCAGAGCTGTACCTTCAGTAAGTATTACTCAAATATTTATTCTGCTGCTATATTGAGATGGAACCAGGCAAAGATGATTTAATGGGCTCACCAAAGAGTCTGCCTCGGTGCCAACAATCCTCCAATCTGGTGGTCTGTTCAATCCTCAGAGTTCAGATACTAAGGGATGGTTTTAGCACCCTGAGAGATCATGATTTCAACAGTAACCCCTTCAGCTAGTGTTGGATTGTGGGTAAAAGGAAGGCAGCCTGTGGAGTAAAACCTGATGATAATCGCAGATGACTTGATTTGGGATTTTAAGTACTGAAATTTATTGGAACATTAATTAGCTTGGATGTCATTAAGGTGTATTATATTAATGTGTAATTTTAAGAACATGGATTTGGGATTGGGCTATTTTGTTATGGACCTGTCACAGATTTAATAAGATGCTCATTTGGGTCTGAAGCAAAAGCTTTAAGGCTGGATCCAACATATATATTTGCTTGACTGTTTGCTGACCATTCCTCAAACAACTGACCCTGTGCAAATGACCATATGCAAGACAGTTTAAACACCTTGGAAGTTTTTCTCCTTTCCCTAAAATGTCTTCTTTCAACCCAGACTTAATTTTAACTACAAATACAAGTATTTTTCCTCATCTTGACATTTAGAAAAGCATGACGAGGAAAAGAAGCCTGTTTTTATTTAGGCATGCAAAATGTACCAAGCTCCGCTAAAAATAAGCTTAGGGGAATTTCTTGGTTTGGTTAGCTTCTGCCTTTACCTCAAGCAAGATGCTGAATCTGACCAGCTCATGTCTCACAAAATATTATAGTTCCTGTAATAAAACCCAGCTTTTCAAGAGTTCACAGCTTCACGCATAATTTACACCTTTCTGTTAGTATTACTAGGCTTCACTGGTAGGGAAACAATGGGTGAAGGGCATTTTCCAAATTTAGACAGCAGTGTCCCAGCAAGCACAAAATGTTTTAATAACATTGCATTTTGGTTTCAATCTGGTACAGTCGCTGCACAATGTTTTAAAAATGTTCTACAAACCACAGCTGTAAAATAAATAGAATGCATTTACGATATTAGGATTAAAAAGAGATATTTAGTCTAATTTCTCTTCACGCATCACGCCTCATAGTTAATTTCAAGCTCTTCAAAATTTCACAACATTGCATTCTGAATTCAATCTGATACCAATGCAACACAATGTTTACAAACATCGTCTACTGTAATATTTAAATAATACATTACGATATTATTATTATAAAAGTGGCATTAAGTCTGATTTCTCTTCGTTTTCTTCACAAATCACATCATTTCAAGCTCTTTAATGTTTCACGACGTTGCATTTTGGTGTACAAAAATGTTCTTCTAATTATAAATTTAAAAATATATTTACATACTTGACAGACACTTTTATTCAGACCAAAGTGCAATGATTGTAGGACACTGCATTTAGGTGATCTATATGAAATCTGGATATTCTGCATGTGATGGTAAAAAGTACAGAAAAAAACACCACCATACACCCAGACCACATTATAATGATAGATAGATAGATAGATAGATAGATAGATAGATAGATAGATAGATAGATAGATAGATAGATAGATATGAATATACAACCTCTTCACTGTGTTTTTACAATGCAGATGAGTTATCTCTGAAGGAGCTCACCAGAAACAGCAATAATCAACTTAAGACCTGACAAACAAAAGATTAAGACAACACTCCTGAACCTCAGCACCTTTCCTTCACTCCCTAAAGTTTGTGCTCATGTCACATTTAATGTCGTTGAAATGGTTCTTTCTTTGTTGGGAAAGATTTGAGCAGGGATCTGATATTCTTGGATTGCTTGCTTTGGAAGTGTGAGGGCAAACCTTGGAGGGCTGCAGACTCCGGATACAGTGTTCATTTCAAAAGAACCTTCCATTATTGCTAACCTTTCAAGGAAATGTATTATTTTACTCCTTTTAATATCTTCCCTGTTTTACAATTACACTTACGTGTGTGGTCAAAATGGCAGAACTTGTATGCTTCTGTGAAAATCTTCAGTAAGGCCCACGGTAAGACAAAATGACACCTAGGTTCTTGGGTGGTCATAATGAGGGCCATTTGACTTTTAAAATAGTCTGTTTGCATGACAGTTTATAACTTCAGGTTTTCCTTTTTGCTTTAATTTCTCTTTCAGTAGTCTGGAGAATACTAATTTCCCCCCTTGATTGTATTACAGGTCTCAGTCAATTGGTCATACTCAACAGACGTTTGTAGGAATGTTAAGGGAGCAGTAACACTTGTACTGTTCTGCTATAAATTCTTCGTGCACTTCATTGGATTGGTACTTAGCGATGTCTTGAAAACCTTATTTGTTAACGTAATCTGTTTAACACTGGAAATTGTGCCATATTTGGGTGTTTCTTGAATTATGAGCGATTTTGGCCCTTTCAGAAAATACTCTTGTTAAACATTTCACATTCTCACTTAGTTATCTATATTGTTAAATTTGTTCATTAACAATATCCAATGGTCTGTATATACTTAACTTACTGTACAGGAAAATTCGGTCATTTAAAAAAACAAAACATTTTCACCACATCTCAAATTATGTATTTTGGTTACTAGCATTACATGGCAGAAATGACATTTTAAACATTTATGGAATAAAATGGCTAATTGTTTTCTCTTGCTAAGTCTAATGTAGCAAAAAAATAAAAAATAAAAATAAAAATAAATTTAAAAAAAGTATTTAAACAATTAAACAATATTCATAATTTGACAAAATTATATATTGGAAATTATGTATAGCACAATAAAAACATTTTTATTAACTTTTTATTAAAGGTAAAATTTTGGGTCTTGGGGGGAACTCTTACAAAACTTATCCATGGTTTTACTAAAAATAAAACTTCCTTAAAAAATGCATACTATAGTTAAACCATGGTAACCACAAATTAACTATGGTTTTGCTATACTAACTATAGTTTAACCATGGTATTTATAGTAAAACTGTGCTTATACAAATGCTAATCAATACACCAAAAATACTACACTTTTACAATAAACAATAAAACCAAGGTTATTTTTTGTAAGGGAAATGAGGCCACAATTATATGGTAAAAAGTAAAAATGAACAATTTCATACAATAAATAATCAAATATATAGTTTCATCCAAAACATTCCTACATTTGGAAATGGTTTATGAATATTTTTAGATGATGGTTCTTTTAATGTCATAATTATTAGTTTTATAATGTATTTTCATATTTTTGAAAGGTGTCAAAACAATAGAATCTATACAAATAATTAAAATCTATAGTTTTATTGTAAAAAAAAAAAGACTTTTGTATAATTCAGTCTTATTTTCTGGGAAAGAGCTGCACTCACACTATGAAGTACTTGTTTTGTTTACACAGTGCTAATGGACTAGCGCAGCTAGCGCAGCTATTAGAGGACGAATAAAAGCGAATGAGACTCTCACTGCAAACTTGAGTGGTACTAATAACATTTACGTGAATGTACAGATTTGTTGGTTTTGTGGTAAATCAAATCTCGAATTGATCAGTAAACACTCCGGGTAATGCGGTTGCTAAGACTGAATTACAGAGATGGAGAGATTGAAAGGAAACTGGAAGGAGGAAGCTTGTTTCCATCTCTGATCGATTTATATGATGCTGTCTTTGCTCTAGTCGCTGTCCAGTTACTCAACTCAAAAGGCTTACACAACCTGATATCCTACATACAAACAAACAAACAAGCAAAGCAGACTAGACTTCAGTCAGGAAAGATGGCACAATTAATTTGACATACATGAAGTATGTGATGGAAGTACAGTCCTTTCAATATGCTGTACAGTAGATAACTGAGTATCAAACTGTCCGAACATTAAAAATGCATCTTTTGTCAATCGAAAGTGTAAAAATTAGTGCTGTTAAATGATTAATCGCGATTAATCGCATCCAAAATAAAAGTTTCTGTTTACATAATATATGTATGTGTACTGTGTATATTTATTATGTGTATATAAATACACACATGCATGTATATATTTCAGAAAAAAATGTTATGTTTATATATTAAATATATTTATTTATAATATAAATTATATGAAAATAAATATAGACATGTAAATATTTTCAAAATACATACTGTATGTGCGTGTATTTATATATACATAATAAATATACACAGAACACACACATATATTATGTAAACAAAATCTTTTATTTTAGATGCGATTAATTGCGATTAATCATTTGACAGCACTAGTAAAAATCAACACCCAGGAACAAATTACAGATATGTAACAAACTGTACTTTTATTTCTCACAGCCTCTTGTTTGTATGAAATTAATTATAGACCGTGTTCTACTCCTATTCCTGTGTTTACATGCTCAATGAATATACCAAGTTTCAAATTTCAAATCGAGTTTTGTTTCAATCACTTTTAGTAGCAAACATATATCCACATTTAGAAGCAAGACAAGATATCCACATGCACACCTGCATATTATGTTTTTTTAGTGCTGTCAAACGATTAATCGCATCCAAAATAAAAGTTTTTGTTTACATAATATATGTATGTGTACTGTGTATATTTATTATATATAAATACACACACATACAGCATATATATTTATAAAATATTTATATGTACATACATTTATATATTTATATTCTTATATTTTATATTATATATAAATATATTTAATATATAAACATAACATATTTGTCTTAAATATATACATGCATGTGTTTGTATTTATATATAAATAATAAATATACACAGTACACGCACATATATTATGTAAACAAAAACTTTTATTTTGGATGTGATTAATCGCAATTAATCGTTTGACAGCACTAGTTTTTTTTTTTTTTTTTTCAATTTCAGATTCACTCTTCCCTACATATCACTGCTGGACACTTTCCATGTCAGTCAGACAATCTCATCCTGTCTAAGTGGATGGCATGTGGTCAGAGTAAGCATGGCTTTATGCTGTCTTACTCTGAGAGACTACCTAGACTCAACTCTAATGCTCGAGCAACACTTTCACCACTGTGATTCAAGGTTATTCCTCAGTCAGTGACACCCTGTCAACATCTTCACCTCACATATGGTTTGAATGCTGTAGTCAGAAGTGAACTGAGAGCTGACGAGAGACACTGGTATCTCGGTAAACCCACAAAGTCATTGGTAAATCCGAATAATCGGGAGCAGGCGATGAAAGGAGCGATTCCTGGTCCATCATCTACACGGCTTCAGACCGTATCTCAAAGATCGTCTCACCAGCTGACCGAGGCCTCGCCATCATTGGCCGTGATTTACGGATGTGTGTTTAATGGCACAGACTAATAATATATTACTCAAGTTAAATACAGATGGTGTAATTAATGTTTGCGTGAGTCTAATGAAGAATTGCTGAATGGAGCACGTACAGTGACAATAATACTCTACGGCCCAATTCTTCACTTCAGAGTCTCAAAAATGCTCATTTCAACATTTAGTTACAGTTTTCCTGTGCAGTTAATCACGTCTGTGAAATAAATCTACTGCAGCTTTGTTTTATGAGTACATAGACTGTTGGCTTACTGCTCGCTTGACTCCGTAATGGGTGCTGGGGAGACTGGAGTGAATGAAATACACACAATTACTCCAATCAGAAATAAGCTGGACTGATGACACACACTGTACACATGCTCAATAGGGTTCTGCTTCTGCTAGAGAAAGAGATGTGACTGTTACACTTGAGAAGAATTATACAAAAATGATTTTAACATATTAAGTTATGTATTGGACAGCATAATTTATTCTACCATTTGTGCGGCGGAGTCGATTTGACTTTCAGCATTTTAGAGAGATGGCAGTGCTGTAAAGTCTCAATAACGTACACCAGAATGTATATCTGCAGCATCCTCCACAAACTAGGTTAACACTCAGAAATGACAAGAAAGAAATTATATTTAGTACAATTTTTTTTGATAAATGATCTGCAAAATTAGTGAATCAATTGTTACAGTGCATAAAAATAATTTTTGAGTTAGAGATTGAAGACTTTTTACAAGAAAAATACTATTTCAGTCTTTCTACTTCAAAATTTTCATTAATTCATTCTGTTACTTAGTTTCTGTGTTAATTTTTGTTAATAAATGTGTTCATTTCCTGGCAAATTCTGAGTAAAAATAGTTTCTACACCATTTTTTGTGTTTCAGTTTTTTCAGTCATTTTTTTCCCCAAGAAGTGCTTTTATTCAGCAAGGATGCATTAAATTGGCCAAAAGTGAGAGTAAGGGCTTTTAAATTGTTTCAAACTTTCTATTCATCAAAGAAGCCTGAAAAATATACCATAGTTTCCACAAAAAACATTAAGCAGCACAACTGTTTTTAACATTTATAACAATAATACATGTTTGTTGAGCAGCATATTAGATTGATTTCTGAAGGATCATGTGACACTGAAGGTTGGAGTAATGATGCTAAAAATGTAGCTTTGCGTCACAGGAATAAATTATGTATTTTTGAGCAAAAAAAAAAAAAAAATCACACACACACACACGTATATATATATATATATATATATATACACATACATACTCAATGAGTAAAATGTAAGCATATGAGACTTCTTTCAAAATAAAAAAATAAAAATGGTTGTGTACATTTTTGTTTACAAATGAGTTTGAATACAATATAACAGAACTTCAAAACTGTAACTGTAAATACAAAAGATTCTACTATGTCAGTCAGATCAGGGGTAACTGTAACAAAAACAGTCTGGAGTTCTTGTTTGTTTTGTGAGTGTTGGCCACACTGGCAGCCATAAAGGTAGTGCCATCTCCGTGTGCCAAAAGCGTAAACCAGGTTAAAAGACTTTGACAGTTGTTTAAATTAGGTTTTGAAAACAACATAAAACAGCATTCACAACATATTTAACTTTTAACTTTCTTGAGTGAAAGGGAATATTCACTGGAAAACGATTTTATCCATTCATTTATCCATGAACTACACTGAAGCCATAGAGTAAAGTATCTTTGTAAATATATATAGCCATAAGTGTTTCTTTTAAATATGGCATGTTATATATATATATATATATATATATATATATATATACATACATACACACACACACACACACACACACACACACACAGACAGACAGACAGACAGATAGATAGATAGATAGATAGGTAGATGGATAGATAGATAGATAGATATGAATATACAACCTCTTCACGGTGTTAACTTTTGTTTTTTATTACATAAAAACAGACACTCCCCAATACTGGTCAGCAGAAAAGAAAAATAAGTCAGAAAATAAAGAATAAAAATAACAACTCCCATAATCATAGCCCTGCTTGTAAGTATTTACAAAGACATGACTCAATTTTTAAAAAAATAATTCTAAGATACTTAGCCAATGCTGGATAAAAGACAAAAACAAACAAACAAAACAAAAATGAATCAAAACACTGACACAAAATTGTGTGCGTTTCTGCTTGGTTTGCGAATGTCATTTGGGTTCTCTTTGTCCTTAGAGGAAGTTTTAAGTGGGTGGTTCGAAGACCAACTGTGGTGCAGATATATTTCTGGTTTTGCTGTGGGTTAGACACTCCCAAGAAACTCACCAGAAGTATGCAGATCAAGGCCGTGCTATAGAGCAGACGATTAACAGCATTAAACCATGACCTACTGAGGTCTGTCCTTTCCTCTTACTTGGAAGTAAACTAATGGCGTTATTAATTGAGTTTTCTCATCGCTTGTAATAAGAACCTCTTCCTTTTTTAATCACATTTGAGTTCTGCTGAATGGACTGGCATAGCATGCTTGGCTAAACAGTTAACGAAGTTCAAATTCCAAAATGCCATTGGAAGTGGGCAGAAAAACATTAAAATGCAATTGCATTGCAAACCGTGACCATATCCTGTTATTGAAGGGATGGCAGCTCTGCTGCGTTGTGACAAAGTAAACTCATATGGTACGCGCTGTCCTGTTGGAACTGGCAATGCATGTTTAGTCATACATTAGGAAGAAGGACTTTTTTAAGTGCTATCTGATGCTCGCGGTAGCGCGTGTGGACACAGTGGGCTTTTTTAGGCGTGCCTTAGAATGGACGCACAATAATTTTACTATTTTCTGTGGTCGTGTGATGGTGTATTGCCACTGTTATATTGGTTTGGAATGTACCATTCTATTTTGGGGTGGGCTTTACTCAAGAGTTGGGTTTTCAACTACTTATCTCTGCAGCTCATATCCAATTACTTACCTCTTGAACTTCAACAAGTCCGGTGTAAAATATAAATCAAGCCGTTTACATTTTCGAAAGGAATTTTAAATACATCTTTTGCTGTTTTTTCTCCACATTCGCAGGCCATGCCAAAGAAAAACAGCATGCCGTGCAGCGCTGATGTCTGTTTTTAATATTAACAGACATGAGTTTGATATTCTGAAGCATAGCAAAATAAGCAGTATTTCTATATAACCGGAGCCGGCCGGCAAAGCGAACAAAATAACCCGTTGACATCCGCCACTAGGAGCTATCGGTGTTTATTTATCTGGACAGAGCGTATCTATGGTATTTCAGCGTTAACTGACAGCCTTCAAAATATTTAATGGAATGGCACCAAACAGGAGAAACTTCAAAAGGCCACTAATACTAGCTGAGATTACTATTGTCAGGCTGTTAGCTTATATCAATCATATTAAATGAAAGAATTCTAGGGGAAAATTAATAAAATATTGCATGGAGTATTTTACTGGAAATGCTCTGGCATTTTCTCCCATAACACAGCAAATAAAATAAAATAAAATAAAATAAAATAAAATAAAATAAAATAAATAAAATAAAATAAAATAAAATAAAATAAAATAAAATAAAATAAAATAAAATAAAATAAAATAAAATACTAAAACTAAAAAAAAAACACTAATACTAAAAAAAAAATACTAAATACTACTACAATAATACTACATTTAAAACAACATTTAACAACAAAAACATTTAAAATACCAAAATGAAAATTATAATAGTGTACTTTTTTTAATTGAAAAGTCATCATTATGGCGCTCAGTGTTGCATTTGGCTGGGATCGTGCACCTTATTTACATGTTAAGCATTATGATTAACTAGTCTGATTTATCTTACATAAAAAACAATGAAATACAGTTTTAGTGAGCTGAGTGGTTGTTATCACTGGTAAACTTGGCACTCACAGAAATCAACTCTCAGGTTGAACCTTACAAAACCAAGAACTACTGTACAAATGAAACACAAGCAGCAAGAGCAAAATGCCTGCAGTGAATGTAACTTACTGAATTCATGTCTTCGGATTGTCTGAATTTGGAACAGGGTGAAAATAACAAATGAACATAAGGTGATGACACGCTTTGATTTGGACCGTAGACATTTGAACAGGAAGCTTTTTAATGAGGTGAAGCGTTCATACGCTGAAAGCCCCATAATCGCATTAGTCCATTAATAATAATGCGAAGGGAAAGCGCAGCGGTTCAAAGAGCCGTTGTCGTTGCGGGTCCGTTTGGCAGTTCCGCTTTGTTTGTTGTGCTCGTTTCTGTCAAGTCAGTGGAAATACGGCATCAGCCAACTGCTCGGCGTCTTGTTCGTACTGTGGCTGCACTCCTGATCAGTGTCACTTTAATTGCAACTGAATCTATCTGGCTTCATGGAACTAATTTAAATGTGTATAATTTTGTATTTCTAAAAACTCTGTCATCCCAAATATGTAAATGTTTAAGAGGCAGCCGTCTCTGCTTGGCTCTGAGTAATATGGCTTCAATAAACTTGAGTGTCAAGTATGCTTGATTTATTTGAAGTGGAGGGGAAGACTTTAATATGAGACACATGTTTTCAATAGATAGCTGAAGTTTGAACCGATAAATCACCAGAAGATGTAGAACGGCAATGCAGCAGGCAGCCAGTGATTTGTAAGTAATATAGGGCAGGCATACAATACTCTACTTCAGATGATTCACATGCAATTTTTTCCTGTTGGTTACAGTTTAGACTGCATGCAATCCGGACAATAATTACGGAGAGCACTGGATGGAGATCCCTGGAGACCGCAAGCCTTTTGTCTGATTATGATGGTGGAGGAACACTTTACAATAACCATAGCAGAGCAATAAGTGATTTTCTACTCAACAAAACTTCCAATGCTGCAGTGACCGCATTTATCATCACTGGATGAAGGGGTCTTAAAATCAATAAAATATTTTTTTTTCAGGTCAGTATAATCAAAGCAATTTATAACTTAGCTAATTAATTACTTATGTGAGCTGCAGGGTTATTATAGTCAAGTAAAACTAAAATCATAAAAGCAACCATTTTAGTTACTTGAAATAAAATAAAAGTTAACTGAAATAAAATAAAATATATAAAAACTTCCTTTTTATTTCAGTTAGTTGCCAAGGAAACATTTCTCATTTTAATTTAGTTCAACCTGATGTACTAAAATAACTAAAAGTGAATTAAAATTGACTTAAAAAATATAAAGACATATAAAAAAAACTACTAAAAATGGGAAAAAAACTCAACAAAATTACTTAAATACTTGAAACTAAAATTAAAATTAAACCAAAATAAATAAATAAATAAAAATAAAAATAAAAATAAAAATAAAAAGACTAATTTGAAATATTATTAATAGCATCTTAATGATAGTAAAATAACACTGGTAAACTGAATCTTAATAAAAAGAAATATATATTTTAAATATTTCAGGTCAAAAGACAAATAGTGTATCTAAATAATATATAACAATAAATAATATATAATATATACTATAATATAAACATTTTTCCTTTATTAATATCTACATATTTGAATACAGCACATGTATAAAATATACAGTAATAAAATTAAAATACAACATTAAATGCATACAGCACATGTGCAATTGACATTCACACAATAATCACACAATAATAAAGCAATGTACTGTGCAAGAACACAAAAATAAAATAAAATAAAATAAAATAAAATAAAATAAATTAAAAAAAATAAAATAAAATATGGTAAATGGTAAATGTGTATGTTACCCTGTTACTTAAAATATTTAATTTATTTCCCATAATTCCTTAGGTGGTCTGCCTTTTAAATCAAATCAATGTCATCAGCCTGCTCTCATAAATACAGTACAGACGATAAACAGGGCTTTGCATTTTCTGTGCTGTTCTTGGCTTCTTGTGTTTCACTGCAAGACAAACGAATTATTGTAGTCAAAGCCTGTTTGTGCATAGCTGTGCCAGATCAAAAGCCACACAGACTAACAAACGGAGAAATTCACAAAAGTGTTATGAATTACGGGGCTTTCCTCCATAGACAAAACACTGGCAAAGTCTCCAGAACTCTGTGAGGCTTACCACTCACTAGCTACTACAAAAATCTGCCAAACAACAGCATTTATTGATACAAAGTCATTCTGCAGTATCGTGCATTGAAGGCACAAGGATAACAGCAGCCTTGGCCTATGATTAACATGCTTTACGAACAGAAATTATAGCTTACAAGTGTTTTTCACTGGCGTCTTGGCCCTCCAGACCTCTACGGTCCAGATACAACATTGATCTTGATGCCTTGATTAAAATTACAGTGTGCGTTTAAACGAACAACTGCATCATCTATTGATAAAATCCCTCAGCAAACAAATATGTCCAAAACATCTCTATTGCTGAGCAGTGTGGCATGACAGTTTGATCTAGAATCCAGAGTGGGAGGGTTTGTGTATGTGCAGCATCAAAAGAAACAGTCTCAGAACACCATATGCACTCAATGTCGAACGCCCAACATGATGTGTGAACAGCCAGAGGCCATAACATATGGAGATCCTCTGTATATTCAGCTTCATAGACATGCAACAATGACTACGTTTACATCCCCTCCAGAATTTCATGTATAACATATAGTTCGTCTTCGTTATGAAGCCATATACAGGTTTGGGTGTTTCATTTTTAATTTACTGAAAGCTTCAAGTAATGCGACTAAAATAGGAATACTCCACATGCCTTAATTCAATTTCTGTTTACTTCGAGTATGACTTTAGCCGGATTAAGGTAATCAAAAATCTCTGTTTACATGGTAGATTCTTAATAAGAGTATTGTCTTAATCGTGTTAAAATTGGAATATTGTTGTCCATGTAAACGTACTCACTGTGTCTATTTACTCGTCTTAAAAAGACAGTTCACCCTACAATGAAATGTCATCATTTACATGCTCTTGTGTCATTTTTGAAAATATCTATTTTTTTATTGTTTCACTGAAAAAAAAGAAGTAAAGGGCTGGAACGACACGAGGGTGACTAAATTAGGACAGAATTTTCCTTTTAGGGTTCTGTGCAAAATTTAAGATTGCCTTACTGCAAAGTTAAAACTGTATCAAAATAATAAAAATGGCTTCTACAGTCAGTTTAAAAATGATTTCAGTGTGTCTAATGCAGTGGTTCTCAACCAGGGATCCAAGGCCCACTAGGAGGCCTCAGTAAACCTCCAAGAAAATTTATATAAAATAAGACAAAACAAGCATTAAAATAAGCTAAAACCACTAAAATTTTATATATTTCTCATTTTTAATCATCTACACAACAACTGTGTTTTTCTTTTTTGTTTTTGAAGAAGAACCAGGGTTCTCTTTTAAATCTGTGATGAGTGAGTGAGTGAGTGAGTGAGTGAGTGAATGAATGAATGAATAACTTTATAAAACAAACTGTTATTAAATTTAGTCCTAAATTACATTTTTTATTATTTTTATTAACTACTTGTACTTATTTTAAATGTTATTTATTTTTATTTACTTTTTATTTTTATTTTTACTACTTATCTACTTTTAATTATTTTTAAATTTATTCATTCCCACATGTATTTATTTTAATATTTATTTATTTACATTTATTTATTTATTTAGTTAGTTAGTTAGTTAGTTAGTTAGTCTACATGCTTGATCCTGCATAACAGTCATGCAAACTCATTGGTTAACCCTCTGGGGTCTGAGGGTGTTTTTGGGGCCTCAGAGAAGTTTTGACATTCCCTGACATTTGTGCTTTTTTCAGTTGCTTATAAACATTTTAATGGATAAAATCTAAAAACACTGTATTTGTCACGGACACGCCAGGCTCTTCCACCTATCAGCGCTCACAATCACCAGAATACTGATCACGCACACCTGATTGTCATTCACAAATCAGCCACACAGCACTATAAGAACACACAGTCCACACAGTCACATTGTCTGGTCTCCCAAGTGGAAAAGGACTCAAACATATGCTGAATTACTTACCTGTTGCTCCAAGTCTCCTTGACCTCCTGTGTTCCCCTCATGTGTTCCTGTGTGTGTGTCCTCCGTCTACTTACCTGCATCCAGCTCTGTCACGCCAGCTCCTGGAAAAACGCGCGATCCTCACCGTCTCCATCAGACCTGGTAATCAAGAATATCACTATCAGTATCAGCTCCAGTTCAGTTAAAGACTCTGAATCTCCTATACTCACCAGGTCCTTGATCTCCAGCAAACAGTTCAATAAACCCGTCTGTTTGACTCGAACTCACCTGTGTCTCGAGTCTGACTTCCCGTTACAGAAGACCAGACCATACCATCATGAATCAAACAGACATCGATCCATTCCAGGAGCTGGTGGACACCATGAGAAGAGTTCTCACTCAAACCACCATCACTGCACCTGCACAAGCACCGGCTTCCGCTCCTGGCACTTCTTCAGCTCCGATCTACACACCCAGTCCCATGGTCAATCCGGCGCCCTACTCTGGCTCGGCGGATGAATGCAATGGCTTCCTCATGCAATGTTCGCTCGCCATAGAGATGCAACCGCATCGCTTCCCCACAGAGAGAGCTAAAATTGCCTTTGTTCTAACCCTGTTAACAGGTCGAGCGCTTCCATGGGCGGAGTCATTGTGGCACCAGAACAGACCGGCCACACAAAATCTAGGTGCGTTCTTCACTCATTTCCGAGAGGTTTTCAGACAACCCGCCGGAGATGCTTCAGTTGGTGAGTAGTTGTATCATTTAAAACAAGGTCAGAAGTCTATTCAAGATTATGCTCTTTGCTTCCGCACCTTAGCAGCATCTAGTGGTTGGAACGAGCGCTCCCTGTTGACCACTTACCGTCAAGGATTGGAGCCATCATTGCGGTTGCATCTCTCTGCTTACGATGACACCATGGGGCTAGAGAGCTTCATTCAACTCTCCATCCGTGTTGCAAATCGGATCCAGAACTGTATGGAGGAACATTGGTGCCAAAATCCAACTAACTCTCTCCGCCTGCCAGAATATCCCAGCTCTCCAGAACCAAACTCCGAACCTATGCAGATTGACACTGCCCGACTTACTTCGGCTGAACGTCGACGCCGGCTGACTCAGGGATTGTGCTTATACTGCGTCATAGATGGACATGTCCCACTCGTCCTCCACGACCCGTGGTGAGTGTGGTTTCTACCTCCTCAGTAACTGTAAAACCTCTAACCACTACTGTTCAGATTACCACTCCTCTTCATTGTGTTTTAGTCAATGCCCTCCTCGACTCTGGGTCAGCCGGCAACTTCATCTCCGCCGACTTATGCAACCAACTCCAACTCTAGAAGAGACTCAACGATGTCTCGTACAAGATCCAGTCAATAACAGGCAGGCCCCTGATGAGAGGAAAGGTTCGATACTGTGTGGGTCCCATCTGGTTACAAGTCGATCAGCTCCACAAAGAAGAGATGTTTGTTGGTTCTGGAGGAATCCACTGCTGGATAGTGTTGGGGCGCACATGGCTCGTTTCCCATAACCCATCTATCTCATGGTCCATCGGAGACATTCTGAAGTGGGGTAATGATTGCTTTCCAGACTGTTTTCCAGAATTCCCCAAACCAGTCAAGTCCGTTCCAGTGATTCCAGTAAATTCCACATCCATTGAAAATCCCCTTGAAAATCGCTCCATTGACATTTCCTCTGAACACTCCCACTTCAGTGACGTGTTCTGCCCAAAACGAGCCTCCAAATTACCACCTCATAGACCATGGGGCTGTGCCATCGACCTTCTCCCTGATGAACCAGTGCCCAAAGGTAAAATCTACTCACTTTCCGTCCCCGAACAGAAAGCCATGGAGGAGTACATTTCTGAGGCTCTACAGCAAGGATACATCCGACCTTCCACGTCCCCTGCTGCTTCCAGCTTTTTCTTCGTGGCTAAGAAGCAAGGAGGCTTGAGACCTTGTATTGACTATCGATCACTCAACAAAATCACTGTTAAGTACAGATATCCCCTTCCTCTCGTCCCATCCACTCTAGAACAGCTTCGCGGAGCCAGGATCTTCACCAAGTTTGACCTCCGGAGTGCTTATAACCTCATCCGGATACATGAGGGGGACGAGTGGAAGACAGCCTTCGTGACACCCACAGGACACTATGAATATCTGGTGATGCTGTATGGTCTAGTCAACGCCCCCTCCGTATTCCAGGGTTACATGAATGAGGTGTTCCGGGAGTACCTCCACTGCTTTGTGCTGGTTTACATCGACAATATCCTAGTGTACTCCCGGAACAAGGCCGAACATCGCCAGCACGTCTTGGAGGTCCTCCAACGGCTCCGTGAGCATCAACTATACCTTGAAGCAGAAAAATGCACCTTCCATCCAGTTCCTGGGTTACCACATCAGTGCTCACGGCATCAAGATGGATGAGGGGAAGGTGAAAGCGATCAAGACCTGGCCCATTCCAACCACCATTAAAGAACTCCAACGATTCCTAGGTTTCTCCAACTTCTCTTGTCGATTCATCCTGAACTACAGTTCCATCACTTCACCACTAACCAGTCTCCTGAAAGGCAAGCCCAAGTCTCTGCCCTGGAGCTCAGAAGCCACCACAGCCATGAAGAAACTCCAAGAGGCTTTCACCACGGCTCCACTCCTGGTGCATCCCGACCCCAAGAGACCATTCGTCGTGGAAGTCGACGCCTCCACATCAGGAGTAGGAGCCGTTCTATCACAGCAGCAGGGGAACCCACCTCGACTCCATCCATGTGCCGCCTTCTCCCGGAAATTAACCTCGGCGGAGCAAAACTATGACATCGGGAATAGAGAACTACTCACCATCAAGCTTGCCCTGGAGGAATGGAAACACTGGCTTGAAGGAGCCTGTCATCCCTTTGTTGTCTATACGGATCACCGGAATCTTGAATATCTCAGTGAGGCTAAGAGACTAGACAAGCCAGGTGGGCCTTGTTTTTTACCCGGATTCATTTTACCATTTCCTAATGACCAGGGACGAAAAATACAAAAGCAGATGCTCTGTCAAGACCGCATGCTCCAGACGAACAACCTGAGAATCCAGAGAATATCATCCCTCCTGAGCTCATTGTTAGCCCGATCCAATGGACCCTAGATGACGACATCGCAGCAGCCAGTGTCTCCGATCCCGCTCCGCCAGGGTGTCCCCCAAATCACACCTACGTTCCCCACAGTCAACGAACACTACTTATTCATTCAGTGCACACCTCCCTGGGCACTGGTCATCCCGGGACCAGTCAAACCCTCTCACTGTTGAAATATCGCTTCTGGTGGCCTGGAATGGTGAATAACATCAGAAGGTACGTGAGAGGATGCCGGGAATGTGCCATGGCTAAAACACCTCGCCACTTACCGACCGGCAAACTCCTACCTCTCCCTGTTCCCCGGCGTCCATGGTCACACCTGGGAGTAGATTTCGTCATGGACCTCCCAGCTTCTGACAAAAACACTTGCATCCTGGTTGCGGTGGACAGATTTTCAAAAGCCTGCCGTCTGGTTCCTCTGAGAGGACTCCCAACAGCAGTGGAAACTGCAGAGGTACTATTTAATAATGTCTTCCGTAATTTCAGCATATCTGAAGAGATCGTGTCTGATAGAGGTCCACAGTTTATCTCACGTGTATGGAAAGCTTTCTGTTCACTCCTAGGTGTGACCATCAATCTATCTTCAGGATATCACCCACAGAGCAATGGACAAATGGAACGAAAGATCCAGGAGATAGGCAGATACCTCCGTACCTTCTGCCATGGCCACCAGAACTCCTGGAACCGGTTCCTTGCCTGGGCCGAGTACGCACAAAACTCCCTCCTGCAACCCTCCACGAATCTCACTTCATTCCAGTGCGTACTCGGCTATCAGCCACCTCTGTTCCCCTGGTCAGGGGAACCCTCAGAGGTTCCCTCCGTCACCCATTGGTACCAGGAGAGTGAGAGGGTCTGGGACTCAGCACACCAACATCTACAGCGGGCAGTAAGACGCCATCAACACCATGCCGATGTCTGGAGAGCCCCTGCTACCATTTTCCTGCCAGGACAAGAAGTATGGCTCTCCACTCGGGACATCCGGCTGCGCCTCCCCTGTAAGAAGCTGAGTCCCAGGTATATTGGTCCCTTTCCCGTCATCCGGCAAATCAACCCAGTCACGTATGAACTCAAACTTCCATCACAATACAGGATTCACCCCACCTTCCATGTTTCATTGCTCAAACCCTATCACCCACCTGTTCTCCCTGTTTCCACAGAGCCTGGCACCATAGACGAACCCCCTCTCCCGATGGTACTGGAAGATGGAACCGCATACCCAGTAAGGGAGATCCTGAGTTCCCGATGTCGTGGTGAGAAACTGGAGTACCTAGTAGACTGGGAAGGGTACGGCCCCGAAGAAAGATCATGGGTTCCAAGGGATGACATCCTCGACCCCAATCTGTTGACAGAATTCCACGCCTCCCATCCTCACGATCCAGCTTCACGCAGTAAGGGGTCGCCCACCACGACGTCGGTATCTTTGGGCACCAGGAGTGGGCCGTGGAGAGGGGGGTTCTGTCACAGACACGCCAGGCTCTTCCACCTATCAGCGCTCACAATCACCAGAATACTGATCACGCACACCTGATTGTCATTCACCAATCACCCACACAGCACTATAAGAACACAGTCCACAGAGTCACATTGTCTGGTCTCCCAATTGGAAAAGGACTCAAACATATGCTGAATTACTTACCTGTTGCTCCAAGTCTCCTTGACCTCCTGTGTTCCCCTCATGTGTTCCTGTGTGTGTGTCCTCCGTCTACTTACCTGCATCCAGCTCCGTCACGCCAGCTCCTGCAAAAACCCGCTATCCTCACAGTCTCCATCAGACCTGGTAATCAAGAATATCACTATCAGTATCAGCTCCAGTTCAGTTAAAGGCTCTGAATCTCCTATACTCACCAGTTCCTTGATCTCCAGCAAACTGTTCAATAAACCCGTCTGTTTGATTCTAACTCACCTGTGTCTCGAGTCTGACTTCCCATTACAGTATTCAGCACAAACTGGGCTACAATAACACATGAGCAGCATGTATGTACATGATTGTGTTTTTGAGAAAACAACGTTTATGCGTGGTTAGTGAAAAACTAAATGTTTTAAGTAACTGAAATAAGGCCATAAAACACATACAGAACATTTGTTCACAAGACTTTTGAGAACTGGATCTTGTAGCCTAGAATTTTTGCTTCAAAATGATGTGAAAATCATCTTGTTTACTTGCTCACAGAAAACAATATATTGATTTAAATTTTCTAAGTCACTTTTTGAATAGAAAGGGTCTATGCGAGCGGATGTGAACTATCCTGCATAATGCTGTGATTCACACCTGAGAACACAAAGGCCCACATAATGAGCTGCATAATGAGCCATTCAGTCAGGTATGTGACTGAGAGGGGATTGCTATAAGAAAGAACATGAGGAAAAAAGAAATGTATATATTTTTTTGTTTGTAGTTTATTTAGAATATATATATAAAACGATCACATAAAATAACTTGACATTCACTTGCGAGTGCAGTTAAACAGTTTATTAGGAACAAACAAATAAACAACAGAAGACTCAAGACATCGTGGGTGCAATATCCAAAATATATATAAATAAATTATTGAGCATGTTGATAGGCTTATCAGGAGCAACTATATTATTACATCAGTAATCACCAATATTGCCCACGTGATTTTATATCATAGATGCACACATGCTTTGCATGTATTATCATACAATACAAAAACGACATTTTATATCTGAGAAACTAAATTATTATCGTTAAGCTCATTATAAACATGTTTGAGCAGGTATTTGCAAACAGAGTAGGCTATTTCACAGTAAAGATTGGTCTAAACTTTCTTAGATATTACTTTTATATCTTCTAAACATTACTTTTATATCATTGTGTATAGAACAAAAACCATCCTCACGTCGTGCAACATTTAAATGCAATGAAAGGTTGCCTATCATATTTCAAAATGTTGCACTCCATTTCACACATTTTAGTCTGGAGTTTGGGAAAAGTCCAACTAGTAAATGCTTTCAAGTTTATGTCAAAACAACACATTATCTAATGCCAATAAGAAACATTACTTACTGGATATAAAAGATCTCCTTCGCTGGCTCCAGCTGTCACGGTGCACACAAGGGAATCGAGGAGACGTGAAGTAAACTCAATTAAAGAACAGTCTTTAATTCAAAATAACAGGGCAAAACAAGGCAGGACGGAGACACACAGGGAGTGTAACGAGTAGACCAGACGAAAACGAACTGAACAGGCAGGAACTAATTACACAGGTTAATTCTATATAATTAATAAAACACAGCTGAAGGCTAATAAACTACTCAAGAACAGGAAACAGGAAAAACCAAACATGGGCATACAAGAGGGAAAACTAAATCTAGGGGAACACGAGACAGAAAACTACAACACAAGACAGGACACAGGTCTGACAGTACTCCCTCCTCCCGGAAGGCGCGTCCACGTGCCTCCTAACATCCAGAAGGGGGGGGCACTCTGGAGGCCTCTCAGGACAGACACGGGGGAGGCCTCCAGGACGGATCATGGGACTCCGGAGCCATGGCGGAGCAGGGAGCTCAGGAGGGTATGGCTGGGCTGGGAGCTCTGGAAGCCATGGTGGAGCTGGGAGCTCAGGAGGCCATGGCGGAACTGGGTGCTCTGGAGGCCATGGCGGAGCTGGGAGCTCTAGAGGCCATGGCAGGCAGTCTTCGTGCCCGTGGCTTCATCCTTCGCCCCGGCCTCTACGACCGGATCCTATTACCCCCCCCTCAAATTGGGGCTAAACTCAGGAACAGGAGCCCTCCGTGGGCTAAACTCAGGAACAGGAGCCCTCCGTGTGCTAAACTCAGGAACAGGAGCCCTCCGTGGGCTAAACTCAGGAACAAGAGCCCTTCTTGGGTTAAACTCAGGAACAGGGGCCCTCCTTGGGCTAAACTCAGGAATAAGAGCCCTCCTTGGGCTAAACTCAGGAACAGGAGCACTCCTTGGGCTAAACTCAGGAACAGAAGCCCTCTGTGGGCTAAACTCAGGAACAGGAGCCCTCCTTGGGCTGAACTTAGGAACAGCAGCCCTCCTCGGGGCTATCCACAGGAACAGGAGCCCACTTAGGGCTAGGCTCGGAATCTGAGGCCTTCTCTGGGCATGACGAGAGCACAATAGCCCTCCTTGGGCTGGACGTGGAGTCAGAGACCCTTTCAGGGGTGATCTCAGGAACCGCTTCCATTGAGGCAACAAGAGAACCCCAACAGACAAGACCAGACAAGACAAGATTGTTTAAAACTGTTCCTGTGGACAATACTTTAGGGGACATGACAAGACTCTGGTCAGGGGTTGGAGCATGCACTGGACTCTTGGTCAGGGGCTGGAGCATGCATTGGACTCTTGGTCAGGGGCTGGAGCCTGCACTGGACTCTTGGTCAGGGGCTGGAGCCTGCACTGGACTCTTTTGAACTGGGAACGGCACTCCTGGTCGAAACTGGGGAGCTGGATTCACTGTGACTAGGAACGGCACTACTGCCGTTAGGGCTTGGGTTAGCCGCAGCCGGCGGACTGGACAGATGAACGGCCGGCAAACTTGACTGATGAGCGGCCGGCGGGTTTGGGTTAGCCGCAGCTGGTGGGCTTGACAGATGAATGGCCGGCTTACTTGACTGAGGATCGGCCGGCGGCGGTGATCCCACCAAACTCCCACACTTAGCTTTAGCGGGGTTGGGCGGAAGAGCGAGCAGCAACATCCATGCCGCGGGGGGAAAACAAAAAACTGAAAAACAAAAGACTTTCAAAAACCGGAAAAAAACGTGGTGAAAAAAGTGTTTTAGGTCTTGTCTTCTGTCAAGGTGCACACAAGGGAACCGAGGAGACGTGAAGTAAACTCAAATGAACAGTCTTTAATCCAAAATAATAGGGCAAAACAAGGCAGGACGGAGACACACAGGGAGTGTAATGAGTAGACCAGACGAAAATTAACTGAACAGGCAGGAACTAAATACACAGGTTAATTCTATATAATTAATAAAACACAGCTGAAGACTAATAAACTAATCAAGAACAGGAAACAGGAAAAAACAAATATGGGCATACAAGAGGGAAAACTAAGTCTAGGGGAACACGAGACAGAAAACTACAACACAAGACAGGACACAGGTCTGACAACAGCTGCGCATTCTGTTTGTGAGGTAAACAAAGCTTATTCTTCTCAGCGCATCTTCATCTGAGGTAAATACAAAGCTTTTTCCTCTCAGCGCGTCTTCTGAGGTAAATACAAGGCTTATTCCTCTCAGCGTCTTCTTCCAAAAATGAAAAGTATCCGAGATGAACATGTTGCTGCTTTGTTTACAGTGATGTGGGCGTTTACATGTTGCATGTCTCACGTGGAGATTTGTAATATCAATAGCGTGAGGAGCACGTGGGCATGACCTAATTAGAGATAATGAGATCAGACGGGAAAAACTGGACCTGTCGTTGGTTTCATACGGACTACTTTATCACAGAATATTTGTTTTTGGTAAGACTTACTTCATTTAAGAGTAGACATGTCAAGCTTTCTACAGATATATTTCTCATGTCTCTGTGTAAAGTATTTGCTGAGTTACAGTTCATTTTAGTGACGCATTTCAAAAAGCAGTTTGCAGAGAGAGTGAAGACTGAGAACGCACCCTGTTTGTTTTCTTTATTTTTCAAAAGCACAAAGTTTAGTTGTTATTATGAGTGTACACAAATAAAAGTAGATCCCTTACAGATTTGAATGGTGTACTGCTCTTATCTGTATGATCAAACATTGCAGAGTAATTCAAGCTCTTCTCGGCCTTATCAGGAAAATCCGCCACAAAACGCGTATCCGCAGGCGTCGACCCCAAAGAGTGGGATCCCTAAAGAACATTCAGCTCTTAATGTTTCTAAAATCCTGAAAATTAATTAGAAAATAGGAGACCCAGGCCTTTGAATATTTTTGTGAACAATGTGGAGGGGGGGGTAGTCTTGGACTGAAAAAGGTTTAGAACCACTGCTCTAATGTGAATTGAATTGTGCATTAAGACAGCGTAATTTTACATGTTCCAAAAAAAGCTTCCAATTAGATTAAAAAATGTTTTTACAGCCTTTTAAGTTACACATAAATGTTTTACTCTCTAGCTAGAAAAATAAAAAACGGTAATAAAAAAACAGTATAATGGTCTGAAAAACATCATTATTTTTTGATCTCTAAAGAACATTATAGCTAAACTTAACCCATAAAGGAGCTTAAAAAGAGACAAAAATGATTGTTGATAACAATAAGATTCTGTACTGATGCTGTAAAGAACCACAGAACAACTATTATTTCCAAGAACATTCTCGCTCATATGGAAACACATGTAAACTGAATCCAGTTTTAGCTGACGTTGTTTGGAGTCGCGGAACACATACTCAGACAGATTTACAGCATGTTCAGTTGTTCCACATACACCCGTGTTGGTTTGAACATGACCACCAGCTGAGTTATGTAGCCCTAGAATGGCCTAGTGTTCGTTTCAAAGGCGGCAATGTATATTTTGATGCTCATTTTCCTGTAACGCTTCACTTCACAGTGAAGAGAAGTGAGTCAGACCGTTTCTATGGTTTTCCAGCGTTTCTGCACAGTCACCACTTCTGTGTTTATCTTAATTGGCTCATATTGGGTCTCTCCTGCATCCCGAAAGACAAATCTCGTAATGCTTGACTCTGTAAAATGGTCTGAAGTGTTTGATTATTAAGAGCGTTCTGAGTGGAGAGGAAAAATTCACTGGAAAAGACCAGACACAGAGGATAAACATGACCATACTGCCGCCATAACACACCAAAGCATGGATCCGACTGCTGGCCAACGTGTGGGTGGCATGCATGGTTAATTTCCACACCTGTGTGTGGGTATTTCCTTAACTAAGAAGCTACTTTGAGAAAAAAAATAAAGCTACTCGTAAGGATAACAAACATACGCCTGGAAGACTTGCGTGCTTTTCCGGCTGCCTGCCTTATTTTATTACTCTTAATTCAAATTCCTGCATGGATTTCAGATTTGGCTCAGAATAGATTCAACTGGTTATATTTACTCTTTCTTTCGTCCTTTATTATTCCCTGAGAGATGTGCATTGTTTTCCTCAATGCATACTGCATTTTGTGAAGTGTAAAGAATGTCTTAGATCTTAACATGCATTTTAAGGTCAAATAAACATTCCCAATTAACTCTTCCTTTTTCTCTTATTTACGGCAAGTTAAAAGGCTTTTACAAGTTTGCTGGATGTGTTATGTTGCTTTTACAATCCGGAAAAAAAGAAACAGAACAATGCACTTTTACAGTAAAGTTAGTCAGATGGAGGCGACAAAACATGCAAAGCAAGAAAAAGACTTTAAAGTTCTGCTTTGGTGGCTGGTTCACATCCTGGCTGATTTGTGCATATATTCACATAAAATTTATTTTGTCTTTTTAAGAATGGTTGTTAAATGTTGCACACTAAGAAACCGCCATTTAATGACATCTGGGATTTTTTGCCTTTATTTTGAAGGTCTCTAATTAAACCCTATATGAGTGTCTTTAAATGTGGGTTTCTGCATCTTCAGTTTGTCAGGAAACCATTTATCACCTGCTAGCTAGTTGGCAAACCATTGTTTTAAATGACTATTTTTCTATTTAAGGAATACTGGAAAAAATCTTTTTTTTTACACAGTCCAATCCATGTCCATGTGTCTGGAAACACTTTTAGACGTAACATCAATTAAACTGGACAATTAAGTCATTTCACAAGCCACTTCCATGTCAGTGGTCTCATTTCCATGATAACAGCTTAGATCTATGCATGCAAAATAACTAACTAACAAAACAAAACAAAACAAAATAAAATAAAATAAAATAAAATAAAATAAAATAAAATAAAATAAAATAAAATTTATAGTTAAAATATTAGCAATAAAAATATGCATTTTTGTGCCTTTTATACAGTTCACAACTTTAATTATCGTTACCAAACTAAATTAAATAAATGTTACCAAACTATACAAATTTTTAAAATCTGCTACAGTATGTACCAAAAATAAGAAGATTACATAATAATACAGATGGCAACATAGGTCACATTATGAATTAGACCTCTTTGCCCTTTTCATGACCAATTACTAATAAATACTAATTACTGATTGTACAAAAAGTACAAAAAAAAAAGTTTGCAGGCTCAAGCTTCCACTTCTGGGCAATTTTGCACTTTATCCACCTCTGAATAAAGTTTTAACGTGTGAAATTCTTCATCCACCTTGAGTGAAAGCTTTATATATTTTTCATCAGTCAATTAAAATCACAAACATTTTTTTTTTTTACAGCATGCCAATGTTTTTTTGCAAGGTAACTGTTTTTCCCCGCCTCTCACAGAATCACATCTGGGCATGCCGAGACTTTTTCCTGATCTGCTGAATGAAGCTCTTCCAACCTTTTATGTCTGAGTATGTGTTTTTGCTGTGGCAAATTAGTCTGTCAAATTAGCCCATGGGCTTTGTCAACATTCCTGATGTCTAATGCATCAGAACATCACCTGATATTACATTTTAATACAAATAACATTCTGGGAGATGCCAAAAAGGGTCATTAGCAGCATGTTCAGTTGACACAGTAAATAATAATTCATAGTAAACAACAATAATAATAATAATAGACAGCAAATTTCATCTTCATTACACATTAGTTACTCTGGAGGGGAATGTAACACATAATCTGCAGTGAAGATTGGCCCCGCCAGCTTTCCACAGGGAACTCATAACCCTATCATAACATTGGCTGCTTTGAATATCGGCAGAATCAAGCCGCCGCGTGCAGGAATGAACTTGTGTTAATATATCAACAGCATAAGACCCTCATTATTACCTCATCATCCAGACACAACAGCGTCTCATCAAAGAACTTCAGGCATAGACGGGCCTCTTTTTTGTTTGTTATGAGGATGAAATGGATCAGATGATACAGCAGTCTTTGGTTAGCAGGATATCCAGACTTGGAGATCTGCAGGCCCAGACGGAATCTGCAGGAAAGGTCGCATTTTATAGAAGGGAAATCTGCAGAAAGGAATAAAGATGTTAAAATGTGTTACATAGCTGAGGGTGATACATTTGCATTCATGGCTGAATGTATAATCAGCCAAAATATTTGATAAATAAACACACCAACAATGTGTGAAGCTGAATGACGGTCTTTCAAATCATTCATTTTTCTCCCTGTAACCACACAATGTGATAAAAGCATGTGTATCAAAAACAATTAAGAGATATAAAATAGATATCAGATGATAATGAACATGGAGTTTAACCACAATGAATCTCATCAGTCAAAACAAATACAGCGCCAAAGAAAACCAATCAGACTACGATTACAATCAATGTGTGTCTGGAAATATGCCGTCATTAGTGACAGAATTAGATTTTTCTATAGGATAAAAGTATCTGCCAGATTACTTAATGTAACCTAAATTATTGTGTCAAGAGAGTGTCTGTCATATTTCATCCCAAAATTCTGAAAAAAGAAAATAAAAATTATTTTAAGACAATAAAGGGTGTTTTTCCCTCACAATGTGACATTATTTTTAGGAAAATTAAGTAACTTTTGTATAACATACAAATCACATTACATTAATGAGAACTTTGAAGGAAATAGACCTCACTTTCTGTATGTAAAATATGTTTTCTTTTTATTCAGAGGTGAAATATGGCATGTTTCTGTGTAACTCACCTAAGTACTGTAGAGACTATAATAAATTCTGTGCTCTCCGCCCTGTACAAGTATAAATTAGCGTAGGGCAGAGGGCACTCGCAGGCTTACCGACTGGACTGTAAACGTGGTCATGCTACTTATATGGAGACTGTGCCAGTAATACGGCGAATTATAGGATAAATTCACTCCAGATGTGGCAATCATCCCCAGCCCTCAACCTGACAGTGCACACAGCAGCATCTGCAGTAGCTTTTCAGTGATCAACTCTCCCTCTATCTGTCTTTTTCACAGACACACAAACACTGCGGATAGTCCACAATGTTTGCGTTTTTTCAAGAGATTGCTTCCATACCTGCACTGCAAACACTCAGTGACTCTGTTTCCTTCCACTCAAGCTGAAATAAAGGCCGTATTAGCAAATAGTGTTTATTTAACCCCTTAATAGATGCACTCCGGTGGAAGCTAGGTGGAGGCCCTTCTCAAAACAAAGCCTTTGGTTCTCTGCAGCTGACACTTTGATTAATGTGAACTAACACTGCAATTACCAGTGTTGCTATTGAAGATCTGAGGCATGTTGTGAAATGCACTACATTTGCTAGAATCACAAAATACTGTTTAGTTTACTGTATAGCATCTAGAAGCTAAAAAATCCTCCAAATCCTCCAATGTTATCGAAATTAAATTGAAAGCTAATTTTTTTATAGTTACACTACAAGCAACTCTGCAGGTAACACGGTAAAATAGTGTGAATTTTGGAAATTTTCATAATACATACAAGAAGTTAATTTAAATTAAAAACACTTCAAGAACCAATTATCACTATTAACTAGTATGCATATCACTAGCATATTAACTGTTTATTAGTACTTAAAAGCACATATTAATGCCTTATTCTGCGTGACCATATTTTAGATGCCATAATCCTACCCCATACCTAAACTTAACTACCTAATTAATTAACAGCAAATTGGGTGTTTACTGAGGCAAAAGTCATAGTTAATAGTTAGTTAATAGTGAGAATTGGACCTAAAATAAAGTGTGACCAAATAATTATAAAGTATAATTATGAAATACTGAACACTTTTTAATATATACTATAATTTAATATAACCACACTACATTTATTAATAAAATATGATAAATGTAAATTTTTATTTTATTAATTAAATACTTTATTTTAATAAAATAATACAATTAGTAATATGTTCATTAGAACAAAATGCACTTTATAAAAAAAAAGGAAAGTGTTTACTCACTATGCTATGAATTACCACTGTATTGAATTATTACTATATTTATGTTGTATTTACAAGGTACTTAAGAAAAAACACTGTACTGACGATGCACATCAAAATGTGGTATATTTTGATACTTTATATGCTTCATAGTAGTGCTAGTGCTTTATTAGTATTTTAGTTTAATAGTCTTTTGAGTCACCTGCTTCACATTCAGGTGTTGAACTCAATAAACACCTTCTTCATTACTGGCAAACAAGATTTAATTTCATTTTTAAGTAAATATCAACCTCATCCAGCATGCTTTTTATTCTCAGCATTCTAAAGTATCCCAACGTTTTTACAGAGTGAGAAACCAATTCAGTGTGGGAGTGATCTGTTCAAATAACTGCAAACTGGATCACTAAAAAGAACTGATTCAAAAGAATGATTTATTCAAACTGGACATGATTAGTTTAAATCCGAGCTGACAATCGAACTTGTTCAAGGTATGTCAAAAAGACTGCATTTACGAGTTGAACATATATTAACACCACCATAAAGTCATGCTTTCAAGTGAGAAATGGAACTTTGATTTGATAAAATACATAGAAACACTGATTACGCAAGTAATATTTACATCTATTGATCTTCATTATGTTGTTAGTGTATAAAAGCTTCCTGTCTTTGTCAATAAGTGAAAGAGAGAAATATGAAATTGTATTAAGTCAATTATTTTCAGATAAAAATCACTTGAATATTATCTGTAATTAGGATTTCGGAAATCGTAAGTAGGAACTTGTAAATGCATCATGCTTATTGTCAGGAAAAATATAATCAATACAACAGCTTTAAAGCGGAATGCTTTAAAAAAAAATAAAAAAAAAATAAGCCATAATGTACAGATTGTATAAGCATCCTGCCACATAAAGCAGTTTTACCAACATGACAAATAATAGGAAAAACTAATTATGATACTTTGCTGTTTTAGCAGAGCAACTCGGAGAAAACAAATTCAGCTCATTATGTTGAAGTCAAATTTGCTTTATGGAAGTGCTTCTAACAAGTCTTTTAGTCATTAGAACCAACACAATGAGGAAATTGTTTTTACAGGAAAATAAAATCCCTCGATACGCTTTCAAGGATCAGAGAAGGCAGTGTCTCCATCAAATTACATTACGAGACAAAAATGACAGCGTAAATGAAATCAAGCTAACTGGTAGCGCTTTTACAGATGGTGCATGGCCTCTGTGTTCGCTGAGGTGTGCATGTCAAATTACTATGCAAAGTTTGCTGATCAGCAAAAATAGCAGTTCTGTTGATCGAGTCGTGGTGGTTTGACCAAACGTAGCCGAGAGCAGTTGTAGCTGTCCTGTCCAGTTAGAGGCCAAAACGTGTATGAAAAAAGACATCACAACGGGTAAAGGAAGTATACTTAGCTGCTCCTTTGGAGCCAGGTGCAAAAATTGGCCAGACTCTCTCTCGTATGCGATCGTTTTAAGTCAGTTTTCATCACCTAACATCTTTATCAAACCCATGGGCCTAGTTTGTGTTTTCTTTTTCTCCTCCGTCTTGGGGGGCAGGCACTGTAAATTACAGCGGGTGATGGAGAGCGGTCCCTCGTGCCTTTGCACATGATTAATGCATTTAAATGTTCACGTAAAACATGCACCGCTAAGAGTCTTTTTGATTACAAGTAGTTGGGTTGTAAAATGCCTCTGCAGACTTTGCTCTTTTCTGCCTCTTGGATTTTCCACTTGTTTTTTCTTTCTCTCTTATGCTACATTTGCCTGTAAAGTCAAATGTTTTTACAGAGTGGAAAGGATGGCGCAGAGATTTATTTGACTCGTAGGAGATTGTGCGCTGTATGGACTGCTTGGAAGAGCTGTATTCTATCTCTTCAAACTAATAGCAATAGGCGTTTTACTGAGCTTAATTCCTTTTTGTTGGCTGCAAATTTATTGACGGTAATATTGAAATGCAACTCACATGGGAGGACTAAAGCAATAAGAGAACCATTTGGAGCAATCTCGAGAAAATCTCAGACTAAGAAAAAAAAATCAGTCTAGCACTCAGAAATGTATGCCATTGAATGCAGATATTAGCTAAACAGTACACTGACCTGATTTCTTAAATGTAGGGTTATTTTGATTTCAGCATCAATTAAATTTACAGTAGCATCTATGAAATAATTAAAATTGGAACAGCAGGTCTTTTGACTATGCATATACAGTAGTATTGTGATGATGAACTATCCTTAGTCATCAACATAGATTTATGAAGTGTAAAAACTGTTCACAAATGGAAAATTGCTTAAAATGTACTCACCCTCAGGTTATCCAAGATGTAGATTATTTTGTTTCTTCATCAGAACAGATTTGGAGAAATGTAGCATTACATCACTTGCTCACCAATGGATCCTCTGCAGTGAATGGGTGCCGTCAGAATGAGAGTCCAAACACCTGATAAAAACATCACAATAATCCACAAGTAATCCACATGACTCCAGTCCATCAATTAATATCTTGTGAAGCAAAAAGCTGCATCAAGATGTTTTAACTTCAAAACCCTGCTTCCAGTAAAAACATGGATCCTCTATCCATAATATTGGTTTCTCCAGAGAAAAATTAATCTCATCAGAAGCAGGAGAGAAATATGTACAGATCAAGCACCGTTTACAAGCCAAAACAGTTCTAAACAAATATGTGGGTGGATTTTGATGTGAGATGACAACAGGGGATTGACTTTTTCACTGGAGGATATGTTAATATTGATTATGGACTCATATTTTGGTCAGAAGCAATGGTTTAAATTTAAAATGCCAAATTTTGGGGTGAACTATTTTTTTTACATTAATAATAATGCTTCAATCTATTATTCATTCAATGCATTATCTAAACTATTGCATGGATCTATTGCAATATAATACAGAAAAAACAAAGATGGCCAGTAATAATACAAAGATTAAATTGAAATTCAATTGTATCCATCACTTTTTAAACAAATATGTGCATTATCCAGCATATGACATATGACAATTTAAAGGAACACCACATTTCAGAGGGCACCTAAACCAAGAGAGAGACAACCAAAAACAGGGAACATTCAAGACAAACTTCTCTCATTACTATTTCTATCGCATTTCATCGACTCAAAGCATCATGAGGATCTACGCTGGGCTTGTTTGTTACTTGTTTGGGTGTTTGTGAGGGTTTCAAACCCCAAGCTCGTGGCAGTCTGGGTGGTCATCTAGACTGCCAAAGATGCCCCCCGAATGTTTGAATTAGGAGATTTATTTATTTGTATTCAGGATGAATATGCAAAATGGAAAGTGCAATCCTCTTTAGCACATCCTGCTAACAGCAGGTCGTTCATCCGTCCAGACTGTGGTTGGTCTGCTCAGACGCTGGCTGGCATACACAGATGACCAAGGTGAATTGGCACACCCCACCCACTCTCAGTTTAGAGGGCAAACATTTATTTACCAATTCAAGTGTATAATCACCCTTTCTGAGTGCAGCACAAAAATATGCCGAAGATGCCAATAGTGTTTAATGTTCAGAAAAAGGATTGAAAAAGTCTTTAAGCCACTATTAGGTCATTTGTTTTTTAATTTGATACATTGGTGGTATCCAATAGTATAGAATTCTGAGTGTGTGTGTTTGTGTGTGTATGTGTATGTATGTATATATATATATATATATACACACACACATACATACACATACACATTAAAACACTAGTATTTTCACCAGCTAAAAAATGGTTTCAAGTCAGTTATTTCTATCTTTTGCTGTAGTGTGTCAGTAGGAAATATCAGTTTACATTTCCAAACATTCATTTTGCCATTTATTGTAATAATCGAGTGAAATTTTTGTTTGCACAAGGAGTCTGACAACAGCCAGTGCTCCTCAGTGATCTGATCTCATCATCATCCAATCTGTCTAGAATGACATGAAGAAGCAGAACAAACTGAGACAGACTTAATCCAGAAGAACTGTCTCCAAGATGCTTCAGGAAACCTATTTGCAAAGCTACAGTACTACTGTTGAAAATTGTAGGCACTTGTGTAAAAATGCTGTAAAATGAGGATGCTGTCAAAAATAATGTCATATATAGATTTTCTTTATCAATTAACTTAAATATTAACTAAATTAAATCAACATATGGTGTGACCATCCTCTGTGTTTAAAACAGCTTTTGCCCTCGGTGCAATTGTGCATAGTTTTTCAGGTAGCTGTTACAGTGTAATTATACATTTAAGTACTGAGTAATATTAATTAACTACATGTACTTATATGGTTAGGTTTAAAATTAGGGTTTGTTTTAGGATTACTTGCACGTAATTATCCATAATTTATTGTTAGTATAATAGTAAGTACATGTAACGTGTAACAAGGACACCTTCAAATAAAGTATTACCCATATATATATATATATATATATATATATATATATATATACACACACACACACACACACACACAGCGCCTTGTGAAAGTATTCATACCCCTTCATTCCCCATTCATTCCTTATGTTAAACTGCTTTAAATTACTTTTAATTGCTTTTTTCACTATACTTCTTTTACAACCTGAATTCCGGAAATGTTGGGACGTTTTTTAAATTTGAATAAAATGAAAACTAAAAGAATTTCAAATCACATGAGCCAATATTTTATTCACAGTAGAACAGAGATAACATGACAAATGTTTAAACTGAGAAATTTTACAATTTTATGCACAAAATGAGCTCATTTCAAATTTGATGCCTGCTACAGGTCTCAAAATAGTTGGGATGGGGGCTTGTTTACCATGGTGTAGCATCTCCTCTTCTTTTCAAAACAGTTTGAAGACGTCTGGGCATCGAGGTTATGAGTTTCTGGAGTTTTGTTGTTGGAATTTGGTCCCATTCTTGCCTGATATAGTTTTCCAGCTACTGAAGAGTTTGTGGTCGTCTTTGACGCATTTTTCGTTTAATGATGTGCCAAATGTTCTATATAGGTGAAAGATCTTGACTGTAGGCAGGCCAATTCAGCACCCGGACTCTTCTACTACGAAGCCATGCTGTTGTAATAGCTGCAGTATGTGGTTTTGCACTGTCCTGCTGAAATACACATCTTCTGGAGGGGAGCATATGTTGCTCTAAAACCTTTATATACCTTTCAGCATTCATAGCGCCTTCCAAAACATGCAAGCTGCCCATAACGTATGCACTTATGCACCCCCATACCATCAGAGATGCTGGCTTTTGAACTGAACGCTGATGACACGCTGGAAGGTCTCCCTCCTCTTTAGCTCAGAGGACATGGTGTCTGTGATTTCCAACAAGAATGTCAAATTTGGACTCGTCTGACCATAGAACATTTTCCACTTTGAAACAGTCCATTTTAAATGAGCCTTAGACAGGACATGACGGCGCTTCAGGACCATGTTCACATATGGCTTCCTTTTTGCATGATAGAGCTTTAGCTGGCATCTGCAGATGGCATGGCGGATTGTGTTTACCGACAGTGGTTTCTGGAAGTATTCCTGGGCCCATTTAGTAATGTCAATGACAGAATCATGCCAATGAGTGATGCAGTGTTGTCTGAGGGCCCGAAGACCATGGGCATCCAACAAAGGTCTTCGGCCTTGTCCCTTACGCACAGAGATTTCTCCAGTTTCTCTGAATCTTTTGATGATGTTATGCACTGTAGATGATGAGATTTGCAAAGCCTTTGCAATTTGACATTGAGGAAAGTTATTTTTAAAGTATTCCAGAATATTTTTATGCACTCTTCCACAGACTGGAGAGTCTCTGCCCATCTTTACTTCTGAGAGACTCTGCCTCTCTAAGACACCCCTTTTATAGCTAATCATGTTACAGACCTGATGTCAGTTAACTTAATTAGTTGCTAGATGTTCTCCCAGCTGAATCTTTTCCAAATTTCTTGCTTTTTCAGCCCTTTGTTGCCCCCGTGCCAACTTTTTTGAGACCTGCAGCAGACATCAAATTTGAAATGAGCTCATTTAGTGGATAAAAGTATAAAATTTCTCCTTTTAAACATTTGTTACGTTCTCTATGTTCTATTGTGAATAAAATATTGGCTCATGTGATTGGCTCATTAGTTTTCATTTTATTCAAATTTAAAAATATGTCCCATTTCCGGAATTCGGGTTGTATGTATGTCAACTAATAGAGGTGAACTACACCTGTGATTATTCTGAGCAGCTATGTGAGCTTTTAATTGCAAAACTGGTTTAGCTTAGCACTGAAAAAAAAAAAAAAATTTTTATTGAGGCCACTATGTGAAGTGAAGTGATGTGTGGCCAAGTATGGTGACCCTATTCGGAATTTGTGCTCTGCATTTAACACATCCAAGTGTACACACACACACACACACACACACACACACACACCGTGAACACACACGTGAAGCAGTGGGCAGCCATATTGCTGCGGCGCCCGAGGAGCAATTGGGGGTCCGGTGCCTTGCTCAAGGATGTCACCTCAGTCGTGGTATTGCAGGTGGAAGTGAGCACTGGTCATTCACTCCCCCACCTACAAGTCCGACTCTCTAACCATTAGGCCACGACTGCCCCTATACTGTTTATCCTACTGCTGTAAGGGTATTTACATGGTACTCCAAGGTACTTTTACTTGTTACATGTCCAAAATGTCATCAAATTGCAAATGGCATCAGTTGTTTTATAATTCTTATAACTCCAGTACCTACTTTATGCTGTAAATCTTTAAAAATGCTCAGCAATTCACATTGTCTGCTTTATGTTACTTCAGGCTCGCTGAATAGAGATTTGACCTGCTGTCAGGTTTAAAAAAATAAAATAAAAAAACTCCTCTCCACACTCGCTTTGTATTCAGTCAGCCTGGGCTGCTACTCGAGTCATCTGGTACGTATTACCTGCACACATGCTCCAGACAGCACCGGTTGACATTCAGGGTTAAACAAATCCAGCCAGCGCATAGGCCATAGATCAGTCCAGCACCAGTGCGCTCACACTGGCTACTGTGTACATCCACTCTGCCTGTTTTTCTACAGCTGCAACAGACTGAACAGCATGTTCTAGCACAGATTTTGTTTTGTTACTGTCATAACAACAGACTCTTCCAAGAGAACATAGAGTACATTAATTGCAAGGACAGTCTCTAAACCCTGAAGCTAAGGAGTGAATTCACTTTACAGTTGTGCCAGTTTTATCAAGTGTTTCAGCACAAAAACCGGTATTATTCACCCACAACCCAGTCTTATTATATATAATTTAAATATTCCTATACAGCTACAAACCAGGAGTTTAAACAAAATAGACAGCGTGTGACTCTACCTGTAGCATGGTCCAGTTACTCCTTCTGGCTCTAGAAATTTGGAAAGTAGCTGTGTATTTTGGTGAAATAAACATTTCTACAAGCAAAATATAAATCACAAATATTTCATTATATTACACTGTAAACCCTATCGCTCAAAATAATTAATTGGTTTGAATGGGCAAACTTAAATTAAGCAAATAAAATTCAAACAAATCAAATTTTATAAGAATTTAGAACTTTGTTTGGTTTCACTTTATAGGTGGCCTTGACAAGTTTGACTTACATTAAAAAATAAGTACAATGTACTTATTGTGTTCATATTGTATTGCTAAACACTTTTGCTGCTATTGAGGTGAGATATGGGTAAGGTTAGGAACAGGTTTGGTGGTATGGGTAGGTTTAAGGGTGGGTTAAGGTGTAAGGGATGGGTCAACACTGTAATTATGAATGTAATTCCAGAAATTAATTACAGATGTAATTACATGAGGCTATTTTATAATATGTCCAATGTAAAAACATGTATGTACACAATAAGTGCACTGTACCAAATGATTAATTTAATATAAAGAGGGTCTGAATATGGATTAACTTAAACTGAACTGAAACTGGGCTGGGATTTCTATTTCCCATCAAGCTTTGCCCATGGTGATTTTTTTTTTTTTTTTTTCATGGCTCTTAAAATTAATAACTGAATTGAATCACCAATGTCCCACTGAACTCATCAGGGACTGTCATCATAAATGCAAAAGCCCAAAAACAATATTTACATTTCACAAAACTTTGTGACTTTGTGATTGTGATCCAATTCCTAGTTAATTTCATGTTAGTCAATATTTGTCAAAACTATCTTTTTAACTACAAAACTGTCATATACATTTTTTAAAAATACAGCTTTTTAATTGAATTGTCAAATCAATTTTAATTATTTTCTAATTTATTTTTTACTTTCTTCAATTAAGCACATTTATGTTTCAAACAACCTTGCAGCACATCACAGATTTGTAATCATGTACTCTCTTTGTTAGGCTTGTCTTGTGTCTTGTGTTTCCCTACCTCTTGTATGCCCATATTTGGTTCTGTTCCTGTTCCTGTCCTTATTAGTTAATTCAGTTCCAGCTGTGTTTGTTTAATTATCTCGTTTACGTTTAGTATTTATAGTGTGTTCTGCCCTGTTTCCTGTCCGGTATTGAACGTCAAACCCCCTTGCTACGTTTGTGTTTCGTGCTTGTTCCTGTGTTGCTTTATTTGGATTAATAAAGACAGTTGAATGTGAATCTCTTTCGTCTCCAACACAGTAGCAGAGTGTGACAGAATACCGGACCCAAAACTGAAAGTGAGCGGCGCCTTTTTTCCTCCTGTTTTGTTTTCCATGTTTTTTGAAAGTTTTGTTTGTTCCTGGTTCTCCCCGCAGCATGGAAGTCACACGATTCGCCGCCCTAGCCTGCTGAAATCTCCCTTTCTTTGTGTACGCCGAAGAATTCTGCGGGCTCGCCGCGGCGACGGCATTGGAGGACGCCATCATCAATTTGCTGTTCTGGCTCGGGGCCAATTATCATCGCGCCATGGACCTCCCAGACACCACCAGACTAAGTTGGAGGGAAGGGGTCTTCCAGTGTCTGGGGAGTGTCCAGGCCCTAGCCAGAACCAGCCTGCTGTCAGTCCCGCCGACCGCTTGTCAGTCATGTCCGCTGACTGTTCGTCAGTCAAGTCAGCCGGCCGCTATGAAGTCAAGTCTGTCAGCTGCCGCTCACTCAAGCCCGCCGCCGTCCGTGGCTCACTCAAGCCCGCCGTCCACATGTGCCCCTAGGAATGCTGGTGGAGTGTGAGGGAATGTCGTGGGCTCCAGCTCCAGAGTGCCCTCCAGTGTCTGCTCTAACCCCTGACCAAAGTCGAGGGATGGCTCTAGCCCCAGACCGGAGTCAAGTCATGTCCCCAGAAGTATTGTCCACAGGAACTATTCTTGTCGGTCATGTCTTGTCTGTTGGGCTTCCTGAGAAGCGGACTGCTTCTCTTGTCATGGCCACGGAGGCCATTCCCAAGCCGCCTGCTTCTCCGGTTGCCTTGATGGAAGCGATAGCTGAGTGCATCCCTGAAAAGGTCCCTGTCACCCCGTTCAGCCCAAGGAGGGCTGTGGGTCTCATGTTTGGCCTAGAGGAGGCCTCCGATTCCGTGCCTAGGGCTCCTGTTCCTGTGTTTAGCCCACGGAGGGCTCCTGTTCCTGTGTGTAGCCCAAGGAGGGCTCCTGTTCCTGTGTTTAGCCCACGGAGGGCTCCAGTTCTCAAGTTTAGCCCACAGAGGGCTCCTGTTCCTGAGTTTAGCCCACGGAAGGCTCCTGTTCCTGATTTTAGCCCACGTAGGGCTCCTGATCCTGAGTTAAGCCCAAGGAGGGCTCCCGATTCTTTGTTCAGCCCAGGGAGGGCTCCTGAACCCCAATTGGACCCTGTAAGATTCCCCAAGGATTTTTTTTGGGGGGGAGTAGGGTTCTGGCTGTAGTGGCCGGGCCAAGGGGCGACACCAAGGCCATGGAGGCCGTCCAGCCATGGCCTCCTGAGCTCCCTGCACCGCCATGGCCTCCTGGGCTCCCTGCACAGCCATGGCCTCCTGAACTTCCTGATCCGCCATGCCGCCCTGAACTTCCTGACCCACCATGGGTCTCGCTCTGGAGGTCGGCCGTCCCGGTAAAAGCCTGTCCGTGTCTTTCCTGAGGGGCCTCGAAAGCGCCCACCCCCCCTCCCCGTTGGATGTTGCTGCTCCTTCGTCTCCAACACAGTAGCAGAGCGTGACACTCTTTCTCTCTATAAATTTAAATACAAATAAAATCTCTACTTATCTATAAAATCTTTTTTTTTTTTTTCTTTTTTTTTTTACTTAAAAGGCACAATATGTTAAATGCTGAAGTTTGTCAAAATAATAAAAAAAAGCAATTTCTAAAACTACAGTAAGTGTAATTTTTACCTACAAAAATGTCACATTCTTTCCACTTCTTGACACTTATTGCAGTTATGTTAATATTTTTAAAGTAATTTACTACTTTATTAAAATAAAAATCTGCACCAGTTTTTTTTTAAACCTCAGTTACCTCATTTATGGCTCAAACAACCTGGCAGCAGATAGCATATTTCTAATCGCGTATTCTTGGAGGTCCTGCACCACCTGAGGAACTGCCATTGAGATGAATGGGAATGCTAACGGATAGCTCTTTCCAGGTATCACAGACCTCCTTGGATTTAACCTATAATCATATAATGGGTTAGCAGTCTAAATCACAAACCAGGATCTCCAATTATAAGACTACAACCGCAACTTTAAAAAACAGTTATTAATGACGTGTCATTCAGTGAATAGAAAATGGCAAAGAAATCAAAGACAGAAATGTGATGTTCTAGCAGATGTCATCTGTTAAATATTGACTGATCAGCTTATGAAAAGGGTCTTAAACAAGTAATGGCTAGCTCTGTGTTTCGCTCCTGAATACGGGACTCACGCACATACAGAAAGCTCGAAATCCCTTTAGTATTTACCCTCTGTCCGATTTCTCACTTCATCACATGGCAATTGGAACTGACAGCATAATTATCAGATCATCCAGAATTGATCTGCATCCATGTGGGTCAGTTCCAAGAAAAGAGGGAGGGTGAAAAGGAATAAATAAAGGGGTGGAAGAAGAAAAAAAGCCATCCTCTTTGGAGAGCTGGCGATGGTTCAGTCGTCTTGTCAGCGAGACACGTATGGTTACGGGGAGGCAGCAGTTTGGAGATTGCGTTGCGGGTGTTCCCTTGATGTACCCTGACAGGAACCAGATTCAGAGCCGAGCGGCGGCGTCTGAGCTCTTTGCTTTTTATTTGTCTGGCTCCTTCGGGTTTTTCCTGGCCCTGTAGGGCCAGTTCGGAGAGTCTAAGGCCATTTATGCAGCTTGCCAGCTTTAGTGGGAATAACAAATACAGGGAGAAAAAGTCTTAACCTTCTGTAACAGAGGAGGAGGAGACCACAATCATGCTATTGTTCACAATTTAGAAAAAACGAGGAGGTCAATTTTGGTGTGTTTTTCAGATGGTTGTCAGCCTAAACAGATATCAACATATGCTACAAAGCAGCATTCATGCGTGGAATGTATTTCTTATACAGTAAGAGAAAAAAATCTAAATATTCATGAAAATGTTAACCATAGCATTTGTGCAATGCATTTATGCAGTACAAAATCAAAATAGGAGTTTTAAGAGCATGATCCTGGAATCGTTACACTTAAGTGTCCATTAAACATAAGGGAATTTTTCTAAATTCTTGGATATTTGTTGATATTCAATGAATTATGTTGCATTAAATGATATTCCCACTTCAAAAGGTTATGTTAAAATTGTAAAATTGCCTTCAAGTAACTTATATCTGATCCCAGACTAACAACCAATGTTGTGTAATATACTTTGCAATTTATTAATAATTTACAGTCTTTGACTATTTGAAAAAGTAGTTGGCAACCTAAAAAGTATATTAATAGTACATTAACAGAATGTCAATTTGAGGTGGGCAGCAGAACATAACTAAATATGATATTTTGTCAAATTATTTTAAGAAACATAAAAATAAAAAATTAAAAAAATGCTACATTGAACAAATCAGTGCATCATATTTTGAACCTGTTCATTTAAATAAAATATCAGCATAAGTGATTCATTCAAATGAATCAGAACGAAATGCTCTATATTTCAACTTGGGGGTGGGCAGCAGAATTTAAATAAGCATTTTTAACTTACTGTTTATTTTAACTTTTTTTTTTACTTAACTTTAATAAATATTTTAATAAATATTACATAATTACATAATAAATATTACAATATTATTTGTGTATCTCTGCCCAAAAAAAAGAAAAAAAAAAAGAAAAAGAAAAGTAAGATGCAATATTGAACAAATCAGTGAATCATTTTGAACCATCCGAACAAACATACAATATTCATTAAAGTTAATCAGGCTTCCTAAATGCTTCATATTTAAATTGGGGGTGGACAGCACAATGCAATTATTTTATAAATATATTATTTTGTGTATAGCTGCAAACAAATTCTACATTGAACCAATCAGTGAATCATTTTTTTTTAACCAGTTCATTTAAATAATATCCAAACAAGTGATTTATTCAAATCAGATTTCCTAATGAGGGGGAATGTTTTACAAGAATGTTTTTGATTATAAGTAACATTTTGGATAACAGCTGACATACAGTTATGCTACTGAAAAATGCAATGTTGGCAGCATCACTACTTTTGGCAAGGGCACAGACAGTCCACCCAAACACAAAAAAATCTGTCATTATAACCTGAACGACTTTCCTTGTTTCTCTGTGGAAAACAAAAGAAGATATTATTAAAGTCAGTTGACTTTCATTTCTCATATGAAGCTTTGGGAAGTTTGTTTGGCCTCTTCTTTTAAATGAACCAGTATGATTCAATGTCTGCATGCTTAGGGCTTTATCTTAATAGTCAGGTCATCTCATTACATCACTGACTCTGAACTCTTCTGTGGAGAGCCGTGGTTTGGCTCTCTCAGCACCGTTCTGTTAATCTGTTTAGCACAAAGATGGTCCAGGCCGACAGTAATTAGACTACATAGCAACACAAACTGACGGGTTTCACTTAGAGTCAGTTCTAACCACCTCCTCTGTGCTGCATTACGCGGTGCGGAACGGGGCCCGTCCTGTGCCAAATCTGTCCCGTTTCACACCGTTCTCAGACAGTTTTCCACCTCAAATGCCGAGAGAAAAAAAAAAAAACCTGGTCGTGGGTGGTTTACCAGGGTCAGTCCACCGACAGAGTGCACATTTCATGAGAATACAGCCACTTAATTCTGAACCATTCGTCAGATTTACTCATTTACATGAGGACAGCTATCATTTTGTGCGAACGCTGACATTGATAAATGAGGCGTTTCAGTTAACAAGCAATACAAACAAATGAGAGGTCTTGAGAGAGAAGATGGTCCTCATTTAACTCCTGTTTTTTGTCTTACTGGGGTCCATAAAGATTGCTTCCATATGATTACCACATTAATTCAAGCAGAATCGGGTCGGGACTTGTGATTTAAAAGCTGCTCCTTTGTGTGTCTTTACTGCGATTTGGTTTTTATTAGGTGGAAAAACAAACCTTGTAGTTTGAAACTACCAAAACATGGAAAATTCCATCCGCATGTTAAAATATTGTTTGATATTTATCCAATAGGTTTGTGATTTAATCTGTGTTACAGTGCAGTGGACCTAAATATTTTCAGATCAGACTTACTGTATATATGTACTGTATGTGTGTGTTACCATAAAATATTCCCCATAAATTAGTGTCAATTTGCAGCTGTTTTGTATTTTCAGAGTGTGTTAAAATATTTTTAAATCAAATTAGCAACGCCATAAATGACCATCTGATTGCCAGCAGGGATCTGTGCCGTTTGGAGACGGAAAATTTAGATGTGCAATGAAAAATGATAAATTATTGAATGGAGACCAAAACATATCAGCACTCTGACTGAGGCTTTTTTCCCCGTCCGAAGTAAAAATATTAGCACAAAAAGTCCTTATTAAGGGTGGCGATGTTATTTTAACTAGTTTGAATCACCTTTGGTCTCTGCGAGTCCCTGAGAGCTTATAAGTTCTCTCAAGCAACAGAAGCAGCGCATGAAAAGTTTTCTCCACTGGTTTAACGCAACACTAGCAGAGAACAAGCACTCCCGTCTTCTCTACTTGAGCGCGGTGAAGCTGTGTGAGACGGAAATGACACTTTCTTCAGAGGAGGCTGCAGATCACCATGTGTCTCCTGAAAACCACCTGTACACAAATTGTGATAAACAGTTAGTCTAATATAATAAAGAGTGTTTGTTCAAATTAAATTAGGTGTAAAAGACATTTCTTTTAACCACAGTTTATTCTCAATGGCATCAGTATGTTGGAAAGCTGCTTTGAAACTTTATCTTGCCAAGTTTCACAACGTCTGAAGTAGCTAAACTACAGTCAACCTTTGGAAAAGCTACTACACTAACAGCAGCTAACTAGAAATGGCCAATATATTTTATAATAATGTAATATACAATCAAAGCTGTGTTTTTCTGGATTAAAAAGCAATGAGGGATTTGTTTCAATGTATGAATCAATTGACCAATTAGGAAGACAGCATTAAACTTGAGAAGACAAATGTACACTAAATACAGCTAAGCAATAATAAACATGAATCGACCTAATGAACTGATTCCCAAAATGATTATTGGACTATATGCACTACATGAAAGAAAATGATTACATTATTGCCTCAGCTCAATTGATGTCATTTAAAAAGCTGTATTTTTAAAACATATAAACTACTGTCATGCAAAAAATGTACTTTGGGATCTCTATATTTAGTTATTCAAACTGTGTTAGCGTATTGCTAATCACTGTAAAATTATTACAAATATAGTTCTTTAATTGAGAGACTGTGGAGTGCTTACACTGTCAAATCCCCAAGTTTTGTCAAACCACAGGTCATTTAAAATGAACTGAAAAACAATGGTGACAAAACTTATATAACCTAAAATCTAATTATATACAAAATATATGCATTCATACAAATTTTGACCTTAATGTTGATTTTAAAAAAGCTCATAGGCCTGTTATGCGTCAACTACCTCTGTATTAGACTATAAAAGTACATAAGGTGTTGCAGTAATGATTTCCATATAATATGCACATCTGGTTTGCAAGTTTACATTTATGTAGGCCTTAAACCATTAAAAAATACATTTTGATAACTTGTTTAAACGTTTTGGATATAGTTTGCATAGCTAAAATTTTAAAATAAGTTATCCAAATTTATTTCCAATGTCTCGTTTTAAAGCATTAATCTTTAAATCTTCATAAAAGTTACAGTTTGACATATCCACACTGCACTAGCATGAAATGATCCATTTACTGACTTCCTGTTCAGTTAGAATGGTTCTTCCATGCTGTCATCTACTTAACACTTGTACAAAACTAAACTCTTGTACATATTTAAACTGAAAAAAGAATAAAATGCACTGGCATATCAAGCCCTGTGACGCTGGGTTTTGTTGCAGGACCTTACTAAGTATTCCATGCCGAAACAAAAACAATACTTTCTGTGCGAGTTAGATTTCGCTGCGCAATCATGCCCCTAAATGATGGCGGCATATGTAATGACCTCAGCCAGGCCAAGGTAATTTTGGGTGCCACTTTCAATCAGCAGAGTAACCACAAAACGTTACAGTGATGCAGAGTGATGCTTTTGGAAATAACATCCTTCGCTGTAAAATTATTATCAATACACGCATCGGGAAAATGAGAACAGGTGGGAAAAACAACAAATACAAAAATGAAACCTCAAAGAGCCGATGACAGCTGGGACGTTTCATCTAAAACCACGGCAGAATGGATGATGGCAGCTGGATTACGGTGGCGCTCGGAGGATTGCAGGCCGCCCTTGTAATGCCCAGGAGCCTTTGAGTCTGTGCATGGCTTCGCCCCCTCGGTAATAAGTAAGATACTGCATTCAGCCTCACAGCGGACATCTCCAACATGCCGCTAAAATTAACTCCCTGAAACCAGATGAAATTCCCAAAAGAATAACCCTTCTTAACTCTATTATACAAAGGGCTTCCAAGTACACTGGCTGAAAGAAAAGCAGCAGAAGGGTAACCTAAGAAGTTAATTGACTTGTTTCTGGCATGCACATAGGGCATTGTGTTTCAGGCTCAAACAAGTGGCCCGAAATTGCGTGTGAAATCTGAAAGTGACACATTTGGCATCGCCTTAATCTGTCAGTATACATTCAAATACAGTCAACACACGAATGATTTAATTCAGAACTTTCATGGAAAATCCCATGTTTACAACAGTGTCTCTAGGATGTTTGGGTTGGTGCTTGTAAGCCGATGCCAACTGTACTGTAAATCATCATATAGAATCTCACCAAATTTTGAGGAATTAAAATACATTTTGTGGGTAAGATATGGAAGAAACTATGATGACCCTACAGTGGTCCCCAAAATTCTGATAATGACAAAATGATGTGAAACACATGATACCAATTTATTTTCTAGATTGCTTTTCCTCATCTTTGAATATAACATATTCAATCATTTTTTATTTAATGTATCTGAGTAAAAGTCTGTCATGTTATCTTCAAAAACAATTCTATAAAATTGAAAGTGTTGTTTTATGTTGGAAGTATCTGACAAACTCCTAACCTAACCTTGGAATGCTTTAGAAGTGCACTGTGTTTCATTATGGGGTGTGGCACAATAATTGCATAAATTTGTATAATTTCTTGGTATAAATGCATTAAAGTAACTTGCAATTAACATTAACGACCAGCAATAAATATTTTCTTTTTTATTCCATAATGTCAATATACACACACAGTCAGATATGTCTCTCGGCAGCTGTGATGTCTGATTACTTGATCAAATTAGTTTCTTTTTTGATGATTATTGGGTCAACATCTTTCTAGATTTGCTGTACAAACAGATCAATTGGAACACAGTTAAGAGATGCTGCAGTAGCTCTGACATTTTCTCTGTTTTAAATTCAATAATTTTTAAATAAAATATATTTTTTTTATAGTTTATTAATGCAAAGTCATAAAATCATGGCTTCATGCTGATTTTGACCATCTGGCTTAACTTGTTGCTAAACTTTTGGAGGGCTCTAAGCAATGTTTACATTAATAATAATTAATAAAAGCAAAGAGAGATGTCACAGTTAATTTATTTTAAAAGTCTCATTCATCTCAAAATCTGAATTCAATATGTCTTGAAATTTTTTTAAGCTTATTTTAAAATTCATACCTCACCTAGTGTGATGGCAGCTCTTTCAAAGACCACTGGGTCTGCTTTCTGAAAATGAAATAAATCTTTAGAGTTATAAGTAACACCAGACCAGGAATTTCCTTAAAAGCAGGAACTGGAAGTTTGAGTGGGAGTTTTAACAGCGTGTGCAAGCTTTGTCCAGGTGGAAACACACACACACACAGCTGGTCCTCACATGTTCATGGACGCCTTCCAAACGGTTGTGTCGGTAAGGACTTCCTCTCTGCTTACCTGTGCGCTATTGGCAGCCGTGAGGGTCATGGAGACCCTGAGGGAGAGCTGACCTTCTGTCTGACCTGCTCAGGCCAGACACGGGAGTTCCTTTCAGCCACATCAAAGCAGCCATTTGTCTTATGTAATAAATAGTGCTTTAATTCTGAGGGACGCCCACAAAAAGAGCTGGACGTTTGGTTTTAAGTTAATACTGAATCAACAAAAGCAAGTGCAGGGCAGCATCATGTCCTCAGGCTGAAAACCTTAAATTAATCATGGGGGAAATTGAAGAAAAAAAATATTATATAAAAAAAACTAAAAACAGATGTTATATGAAATATTGTACAAAATATGAGTCATGTATATTATATGAAATATAAAATATAAAATAATTTAATATAAAATATATTAAAATAGAAGAGTGTTATTTTAACTTGTAATTACTATTTAACAATATTAATGTTTTACTGTATTTTTGATCAAATAAATGCAGCCTATATGAATATCAAACAGTTTGTAACATAAATGACTGTGATGTTTTGATCACTTTTGATCATATTAATGCAGCATTCCTGAATAAAAGTATTAATTTATTTTTAAAGAATCTTAGTGACCCCAAACTTTTGAACAGTAGTGTTCCTCTATGTTCATGTTTGGGTTAAATTGTGTTGAACAGGAATTCAGGAGGTGTCAGATAAAATCTCTCTGTACATAAATGATCAGCTGACTCACTGACTCTTTGCTGGGAAGAGCAATTAAAGGCCAGAGACAACAATCTAAGACATGAAACTACCTAATATAAATAAATCTACTGCCGAAGGTCTTCCCTCTATGTTAAACAAGATCTGCAAAAAGCAAAATACACAGTTCTATAAGTGTCCAGTTATAATTCTATAGATCATAGTGTGCTGTGGCATTGTGGTTAAGGGTCAGAGCTGATAATCGGATGGTTGCTCATTCAAAGGAGCTGCTTTACTAATGAGCCCTTGACAAATAAACTTGATATCAGACCAGCTCTGTCTGCAATAATTGTAGGGTGCCGTTCTATGAAGTTATGTGGTGATAAATAGAAATACTGATACTATACCATAGAGCAGTGGTTCTCAACAATGCTAAATGGCAACAATAAAAGCAAATTATTATGGATCTGTTATTATAGTTAACTGAAATGTAAAAAAAAAAAAAAAAAAAAATCATAAATTACTCAAATATTACCAGAAATAAAATTCTAATCTAAATATTACATATACAGGTGCATCTCAATGAATTAGAATGTCGTGGAAACGTTCATTTATTTCAATCAGCTCAAATTGTGAAACTTGTGTATTAAATAAATTCAATGCACACAGACTGAAGTCGTTTAAGTCTTTGGTTCTTTTAATTGTGATGATTTTGGCTCACATTTAACAAAAACCCACCAATTCACTATCTCAACAAATTAGAATACTTCATAAGACCAATAAAAAAAACATTTTTAGTGAATTGTTGGCCTTCTGGAAAGTATGTTCATTTACTGTATATGTACTCAATACTTGGTAGGAGCTCCTTTTGCTTAAATTACTGCCTCAATTCGGCGTGGCATGGAGGTGATCAGTCTGTGGCACTGCTGAGGTGGTATGGAAGCCCAGGTTTCTTTGACAGTGGCCTTCAGCTCATCTGCATTGTTGGGTCTGGTGTCTCTCATCTTCCTCTTGACAATACCCCGTAGATTCTCTATGAGGTTCAGGTCTGGTGAGTTTGCTGGCCAGTCAAGCACACCAACACCATGGTCATTTAACCAACTTTTGGTGTTTTTGGCAGTGTGGGCAGGTGCCAAGTCCTGCTGGAAAATGAAATCAGCGTCTCAATAAAGCTTGTCAGCAGAAGGAAGCATGAAGTGCTCTAAAATGTCCTGGTAGATGGCTGCGTTGACTGTGGACTTCAGAAAACACAATGGACCAACACCAGCAGATGAAATGGCAGCCCAATTCATCACTGACTGTGGAAACTTCACACAGGGCTTCAAGCAGCTTGGATTCTGTGCCTCTCCAGTCTTCCTCCAGACTCTGGGACCTTGATTTCCAAATTAAATGCAAAATTTACTTTTATCTGAAAAGAGGACTTTGGACCACTGAGCAACAGTCCAGTTTTTTTCTCCTTAGCCCAGGTAAGATGCTTCTGACATTGTTTCTGTTTCAGAAGTGGCTTGGTAGCCCTTTTCCTGAAGACGTCTGAGCGTGGTGACTCTTGATCACTGACTCCAGCTTCAGTCCACTCCTTGTGAAGCTCTCCCAAGTGTTTGAATCAGCTTTGTTTGACAGTATTCTCAAGCTTGTGGTCATCCCTGTTGCTCGTGCACCTTTTCCTACCCCATTTCTTCCTTCCAGTCAACTTTTCACTTAATATGCTTTGATACAGCACTCTGTGAACAGCCAACCATTCAGTAATGACCTTCTGTGACTTACCCTCTTTGTGGAGGGTGTCAATGATTGTCTTCTGGACAACTGTCAGATCAGCAGTCTTCCCCATGATTGTATAGGCTATTGTGTAACCATTTTGAAGGTTCAGGAAACCTTTGCAGGTGTTTTGAGTTGATTAGCTGATTGGCATGTCACCACATTCTAATTTGTTGAGATAGTGAACTGGTGGGTTTTGTTAAATGTCAGCCAAAATCATCACAATTAAAAGAACCAAAGACTTAAACTACTTCAGTCTGTGTGCATTGAATTTATTTAATACACAAGTTTCACAATTTGAGTTGATTTAGTGAAATAAATGAACTTTTCCACGACATTCTAATTCATTGAGATGCACCTGTATATTATTAGAATAACATTTTATATTATATAAACATATAAAAAATAAAAACTTATATGTATAACTTATTTATTACTTCAGCTAATTGTCAAAAAAAATTTCTCATTTTTGTTTATTTTAAGTTGAAGTACTTCAATACCTTTAACTGAATACTTAATAAAAAATAATAAAAATGACAAAAACTAAACTAAAACTAAGTAAAATTGTAATGAAAACAGAAAATATCAACAAAAAAATTAATTCAAGATTACCCGTACAGTATAGAATGACTTGTAATGAGAACCACTCTGTAGTTATAGAGCCACAAAAATCATTAATTAGAAAGTCCTAAGATTTCCACTATATCTATACCAGAATTCACCTCTCAAGGTGTTTCCTGCTTTTCTAGCCGAGATTCTACTCTGTGGTCTCGCCTGCTCTCCAGATACTCATTATAAATCGGACCGCATTAAGTTTCTCTGGGTGGGGATAAATGACTCAATACGAAGCACATCTCTCTCTCTCTCTCTCTCTCTCTCTCTCTCTCAACACGTGTGGCCGTGTGGGGCAAGGAGAGCAGCTCTGGCCCCTGTGATCTCCGGCAGAGCCTGGATGAGCTCTCTCTGTCAGGAGCAGAACCTCCCCACCCTCCCGCGGCCCATCAATCACTGCTGCAGGCACTCTCAGATCTCCACGCAAAACCCTTCATTTACTCACTGGCTCCAAGTGCCGCTTCACATGGGAACATTTAGGAGGGGGAAAAAAAAGAAAAGAAGTCCCTTTGTCCCTGTATTTTTGAGAAAGGGGGGCTGGATTTTCACTGATGCAATATAGTGGATAATCATCTATTAATAAGGATCTAACCCACAGATATTTGAACAGATTTATAGCTGAATTACTTTTCTCTGCCGTTGCTGTAAATCACAAAAATTATGCAACTGACAAGGAACCACCCCATCGCCTCCTGAGCAATTTAGGACTTTCTATCAGTCTAATGTGTTCTAAGTAGGATTGCTGAAGTTAATGTGCATTAATCTTTGAGATGAATTTTTTAACATTTAATGCATGAATGGACTTTTATCTTACTATTCTCTATATATTTATATAAAGAAATCCAAAATGTTATTAATAACTGACATAACTACTAAAAAACCTGAAATGAAATTGCAATTAATTTTAGTTTTAGTTCTAATCATTTATCATATTTACTGTACCTCATATTCATAAGAACCTTCTCATATTGTTGAGCTGATTTTCTGCAGGCATTCTGAGAAGCAGCTCTTCATTTATTCATCAGAATGACTGGATGAAAACTCATCTCTATATGACAGGTGGTTGACACTGAAGAGCTGAAAAACAAGACAACTTAGTGACATCAGCCAAAATTAAAGGTATGAATTGTCACAATATCTCATTTATTAATTTTGTTGGTGAATAAATTAACTAATAAATAGCTCACTTGTTGTGACTATTTAATTACATATTAAATTTAAAAAAATAAGTAAATATACAATAAAAAGAAAAAAACGAGTTTATAAAAAAGTGAAAAATAAATAAATGAAATCTAAATGAATGAATAAGTGATTTATTTATTTGATTAAAAATTGTAAGTATATAAACGAACATTAGATTACTTTGTTTATTTGGTTACTTACCAAATATAATCATTCTGATGGATAAAGCAACCAAATACTTACCATATATATATATATATATATATATATATATATATATATATATATGTGTGTGTGTGTGTGTGTGTGTGTGTGTGTGTGTGTATATACACACACACACACACACACACACACACACATATACAGGACAACACAATAAGCTATTTATATATATATATATATATATATATATATATATATATACACATATGTATGTATAGTTTGTGCATTTGCTAATTACTTATTTTAAAAATAAATATTTTTATTTTTTTTTGGATTACCTGCCAAAATAAATAAATAACTTAAAAAATAAGTATTTAAAAACTGAAAACACTAAACTAGACTAAATAAAATTTAAGTTACCAAAAAATAGATTTAAAAAAAAAAACACTTTAAATAAATAAAGCACGCAAGCAAGCATTGGACTGTTTTGCAAACTGAATTTTGTCATTGGTAATAAGTGGGTTACTAAATGATTTGCCAAATGCATCTGCCTTGGGAAATGTCAAAATTAAAAAAAATACACCGCATTAAAGAAAAACAGCAAATGGACTACACATATGGCAGCAATCTATGACTGAAAAGCAAGAGAACTGTTATTTAGACACGCGAATGAAGGGAAAACGCTTAGTCAACTAAATCATCCAAACAGCAAATAGTAGGAGAGAGACACAGAGCACTGAACCTGAGTGGGTGCTGCATGGCGTCTATTCTGAGCTGGCCAATGTTGACCTCATAACCCACTTACCAAACTAAAGGCCCTGTTTACTGGAAGCATGTCTCACAGCAGACAATAAAACTCCATTATGCCCACAGGACCTCCTCTGACCTACTGATCCCACGTGTTTGACTGAGATCCAGGGGTCAGAGCCTCCGAACACACTGGTCCACTGATGCCATGGAAAGAGTGATGTGCTGGAGAATCATCAGTGCTGATGCATACTGTATCATGTGATCAAGCATTTATCAAACACGTGGCTCATGTCAGAGAATGATGACAACTGACTATGATTATGGCATCACATCTCTAAGTTTGGTGTGTTTACACTCATATTAAGGGTGTCGTCAAAGAGCTCTTTGTACATGTTTGGTGAGCAATCCATAGTACATAATAGTAATTATGGTCATCTGTGTAAGTCATACCTTAATGCCACTCATTTTTCACATGTGACATGAGAGCATGTTTACAGCAGGGCTGCGTGCCCTTCAGAACTGAATTGTCTTTTAAATTGCAATTCAGTTCAATAACTGTCAGCGAAAGTAGTTCATATTTGAATGGGATAGTTCACTCAAAAAAGAAAATTCTGTCATCATTTACACACTTCATGTTGTTCCAAGCCTATATGACTTTCTTTCTTCTGTGGAACATAAAAGAAAGTTTTCTGAAGAATGTGGGTAACTAAACAATTTTGGTCCCAACTGGCTTCCACTGTTGGACAAAACATACTAATAGATGTCAATGGGAACCAAAACTCTTTGGCTATCAACATTCTTCAAAACATATTTTTTAGCAAAAGAATCAACTTCATAACAGGTTTGAAACAATATGAGGGTGTGTAAATAATGACAGAATTTTATTTTTTGGGCAAACTATCCCTTTAAGCAAGTATAAGCAAAATATAATGAAATTCATCAATCGTATTAATTAATTTAATTTAATTATTTAATTAATTAAAAATTAAAACTAACTAAATAAAGTAATTAATTAATTGCCTAATTAAAAAAAAGAAACATATAAATGAACACTAGCTCACTAATTATGTTTATTTGGTTACTTACCAAAATATAAATAAATAAATGAACATTAAATAAAAGTATAAAACTAAAAAAAGTAGCAATTACATTCCTCTTCAAATTCAAATTCACACTCATGAATTGAACAGACGGCATTATTTCCATTCTGAATATTACATAAATGTTTCAGATTCTGCTTGTTTCCCAGCAGTTATGTGATTATCTTTTTATGAGGCCTGCTCCCTGGTGTACTTTCTAGACCTCAGAACCTTGTGGTGATGGAGGGTTAAAGTCCCCGCCCACATCAAAAAGATCCCTACCCTTCCTGACCCCACAAGATGGCGGACACCCGCCTGCCGACTACGCCTCCTCTGCTCGGGATGTAATGACGGAGCCATCAAACAGCATTTATAATCCTGAAGCAGGACGTTTTTAAAGTGGTCAGCTCCAAGAGCATTGGAATTGTTGAGCGCAATTTGCGGTCGCTGCATTTTCTTGTAAAAGAGCCACGTCCTGGCAGAGTTCAATTTTGCCCCTTTTTCTAGTACATTTGGAAATGCAGAAGACATTTTATATCGTATAACCATTTCATGCTAATTTAGGATGAGGAAGAGTCATTTATTTGGTTTTGAAATGGAAATGTCGGTGTATTAATATGACAAAATGACCTAATCATACGTTTTTTGTACCTGGAAAATGAAAATGATAGCTACTGCTGAAATTTCCACTGCTTCACCAACTCCAACCTGCAATTAGAAAAAAACACAAATAATGATAATTGTAATCATAATTTTGTCATTAGTATTATCATTATTAGTAATAGGAGTAGTATGTTTTACTGTCAGTGAGATGTATAATTATAAAATATGTTGGTTCAGTCATTCTGAGGTGGTCTCGAACATTATCAACTGAATCTATCAGGGATTTAAACAAAACCTGTCTTTACTTTAGAAACTAAAATCAGTTACACTTCATAAATGTGTTTAATTGAGGCAAAACTTCTTGGCTTACATTTCTTCACAGTGACTTTTTGCCCATTTTATGAATTTCAGGAAAAAAACTAGCATATAGCTTATTGTGTTGTCCTTTATCGGCCACAATTCTTCCCCTAGTGGCTAACATTGGTAGCACAAGTCACATATTTTTTTATGTTTCCTCTTGTTGAATGTAGAGAATGCAGAAAAAAAAACCAACAAGGGAAACCATAAAAATTATATATAAAAAAATAATAATAAAATAAATAAATAAATAAAAAATAAACTTTTTTTTGCATTTCTGTTACAATAACAAGAAAAATGTGGAAAACAATGTTAAATAAGTTGTTCAATACGTTGTTCAAAGGTTTGGAGTTGGTAAGTTTTTTTGTTTTGTTTTTGAAAAAAAAAGAAAAAAAGTTTTTTATGCTTACCAAGGCAGTGTTATTTTACTATCATTGACATACTATAATAGTTTTTGTTAATATTTTTGAATTAGATTTTGTGTTTTAAACGTTAGTTAACAAATTTGCTGTTCGTTTTTTTATAAATGTTTCATATAAACGTAATAAACTGTGCTGCTTAATATTTTTGCGGAAGCCATGACACAATTTTTCCAGGATTCCTTAAAGAACCCAATGTTCAAAAGAACAGCATTTATTTGAAACAGAAATCTTTTGTCACATTATTACTGTCAATTTTGATCAATTTAATGAACACTTGCTGAATAAAAGTATTAATTTCTTTAAACCTTTGAACAGTAGTGACTGAATAAGAAAATACTTATTTTTCACCCTTCTTTTGAGAATTTCATAGATATAGGAGAAAGCAGAGCCTCTACACGTTTATGTTATGTGCATACATTTAGGTATATTATATGCACTTTTTAAGTCTCAACCTTTGTTCTGACTTCCACTGTGTGTGTTCAAACTTGAATTACTGAGGTCAGACCCCTCCCAATAATTACAACCCAATTCAAAACTGAAAATGACATCATACCTTCTCGATTCTTTTGAAACTTATTGCTCTTTTCTCCTTAATTAATAATGCACTTTGATTTCTAACTGAGCAAACTTCAGTCACAGATGCCTTCGAGAAGAACAGAGCGTCAAACAGCAGCAGTGCCAAAGACAGACGGCCTTTGGGGTGTCATGGGACGGTCCAAATTAGAGCTATGTCTGTACAGGAAGGAAATGATTCAATACACTGTGCTATTACTTCCTGTTTAACATCCTTGTATTATAAACGAATAAAGGCAGGCTGGCCGGGATCTAAACACTGGCCTTTTTATTTATGTGTCTTGCCCTGGAAGTCGTCGGAAGCTGACGGGCTGACAGAATCCCCATAGATATCTGCCTCGTGTGCGCCGGAGGTTGTTATCAACATGGCTGTGATAAAGGATAAATGATGTCTTAAGAGGCTCGCCCTCCGAAAACTCCACATATGTGTACCAAGCTTAAAAATACAAGCCTTTGAATACAACCCCCTCACATATTGAGGGCTTCATAAATCACTCACACACACGCCGGCCAGTGCACTCTTGGCACGTCATCAGACGGCCCTCTGGTGACTACTCCTACCTGTCATTCTGGAGAAGCCACGAGTTAATTAATGTATAGCAATCGAATTCCTCTCCCTCAGAACGAACACACAGTCTCTGTATCTCGACTTCCCCGGGATTATTTTTCTTGGTCCTTGTTATGCTACGCCACAGCGCGCGTTTGGATATTTATGGATCTGTAAAAATGCACAAGGACGAATTAAAACTCAACTGCTGAGAGAGCCCCTAAGTAAACAAGAGTGTTTATTCATACGATCTTGGGTTTGATGTGATTTCGCTGGATGACAGATGAATTTATCAGCTTCACTTTTGTCACATAGCTCCATCATGCTCTGTTAAGCTTTTCAAGGGAAGTTTTCAAGGGAACACCACTGTACCAATGTGAATATTTTATTTAACTCTGGAAAACATCCGTATATCTAATGTCCTGTTCTGGTGTAGATATTCAAGGTCACGTCGTATACAAATTTACTGTAGGTTCTCTACACAACGTACGATTCATACATTGATTGGATTCAAATTATGTCTATGAAATTGTTTTTCTCCCTAATATTTAACCACTGACTAGCCATTCAACATTACAGTATAACTGAGAGCTATTAATTTTAACATTTATTAGACTTTAAAAATAACAACTTCGAATTTAAGTGAACTTAAAACAATCTT